>JAQBSW010001646.1:0-7500 GCA_029291075.1 Eudiplozoon nipponicum
ATTTTTGCTTCTGCAAATAGATAATTTCCAATACTTAAACATTATAAATGAGGACAATCGATGTTGCGGATATTTAGAATCTTATGACTACGAAGTTCCGTTGTCCATTCTCTCATTGATGTCAGTTTCAGTGGAATATCGACTTATGTCACACTCTCGATAACATTTCTAAATACATTATTCATGAAACGTTTTGGTCTTTACTTGTGCGGATTTTGAACATATATACCACTAAACTGTGTCCGTTTAAACAAAGCGAAGCAATATTTCGCCAAAAATACCGTGTCCGGTAACATATTCCATGTCAGACACTTATTTGATCTTTGTTGTGATCCATAAGGTTTCGACATTTAATATTGCCCAATCAATACTTGTCAATTTTTAGCATTATAAGCGTAATGTTGATATTGAGAGTCAGAAAATATATCCTGAAATATTTGGAATCTTAATTTTCTAACAAAAGTATCACAATTTCGTGTATATTTACACATTAAATGCAATATTTATCATTGGCTAGCCTATTCATGATAAGTTGTATTTGTTTATTAACTTCATTAGTCATGACTATTAATTAATTAATATTTCACTAATAAATGTAATTATCATTTATTAAACGTACATATAATCCAAACTTCTGTCCTTATACTTCAAATCGATATAGTCTCCCCAAGTTCCGTGGTGTGTTGCAGATGGTTGGATTAGAGACGGCTAGTTTTACCATGTTGGTACCATGTTCCGACTCGGAAACCATAGTGTGAGTACCATGTACCTTTTCGGTACAATAATGTTGGTATCGGTTACTAATACAATAGCCATAGTGTTAGTATCCTTTACAGACTCTGTATATATATTATATAGTGTGAGTTAGCGTTGAAGTCGCACTGTCGATACTTTTTATGATGTTAGCTTTACAACTGCAGGTTTACATGTTCGTCTAGGAGATTGTACCTTCCTATTGTCCCACATTCCTCACCCAAATATACAGTGGTTAAAGGGCGTAGTACCGGCTCCTACTGATGAGTCGCCAGTAAGCACAAAACGAATGTGCATGAGATTATACTTTCCGTTCATGCTCTCTGGTCACAACTGAACTTATTTTTAAATGAAACAGATTTTGTTTACTGGTTTGTGTCTAAGATTTGTGATGATTTATGAAGTGTGAAGGTATTTTGATAATTTTATTTGAAATATTTACATAAAAGCGATGAACTGGGAACTATTCTGTAGTAGTCACATCACAGATCAGGTAGTTTTGAAAAGCCCAGTTTCGCAAATAATTTTTAAAAATTCCTGACTTGTTTCCATCAATTGTATATGTACAATCTATATGTTATGCCCATGATGTGATATAATGCCGAAATGTTGTTTCCCATGTAGACGAGTGTTTCTTCTTTACTTTCGACACATCATTAGCCATATATATTTGGATATGAAATAGCCTAAATAAGAAATGTAAACATTTATTAGATCATTGAGCACAATCACAATTTACAATCTCCAGACGTATGTAGTTGACATCTTTTGCAGCATAGCTGCATTGTATATATATGAATTTGCATATATGGTTTGATTATTGCTTGTGAATTATTATATATGAAGTTGTTTCTAATATCCATTTAACGCACACAATAAAATAAGACATTAAGTTGATTGCTCATTCCAACTATCATACATTTCTTGATCAACTAAAAAGTAGGTTTAGGGCGTGCGGCCGGCGCCTGATGGGTCGCCAGTAAGCACGAAACGCATGTATAGGTGACATTATGCCTTTTGTTCATGCTGAACGAATATCTTTCTGTTCAAGATCGAAAGAATTTATCAATATTGTCGCAATGCTTATATAATTGCATGTTTCATTTATTTGTAATTAGGAATATGTTTAAATTCTAAATAAACGATGCTATTTCAAATCTTACACAAGCGCAACGCGTTTGGTGTCAAGATTAAAATAAAAATTAATTTTTAATGTTTTGTAATTATTTGATTATTTATCAAACAATTTAGGATCTACTTAATTTTTGTACCTGAATTTCATTCATTTCAATGGAGCTTTCCAAGCCCAATGCAAAACTGCGTTTAGTGTTACCTTCTTCGTGTACAAGTGTTTGAACATTTATTCCTACTTTTATATTTGAAAGTGGCATGCTTAACGAAATAATAAGTTGGTCATACTCATCTTGAAAAATTTAAGCTTCAAGCAGGTGGTTATTAGTGTTAACAAATGCCACAATGATTTTAGTGCATTTAGTCTTATTTAGATGGATTCTGTCTGTTTTGGTATTGAGGTGACATTTCTTTAAATCAAGTTGGCGAGCTTGAAGTAAACACCAATCCCATTAAATTAACCAGTCTTCAAAAAGCAGCAAAACTAGCGCCAATCGAAGACTGGTTAAATAAAATGGGATTGGTGTTTACTTCAGGCTCGAAAACTTGAAATAAATTATTTTTACAACCACCCGCGCGATCAATTAATGTTTAATTGTATTGAGATGACATGTTTTTATTTCTCTGGTCCGAAATGTATAGTGCATTTATATCTGGTTTCCACAATATGTTTAAAGAATTAATGACCCTACTCTCATCTATATTTCATTCATTCATAGTTCAAATTGATTGAAAATTGAACACACTTAACCTTAGTTTTGTTTACATCATATGGTTAACGCAGGTCTAGTTGTAATGTCTCAATTTCGCGTTATCGTGCATTTATCGACTTGTGTTCAATTTTTGTTTGTGTGTTGTGATTTAATGCGTCTTTATAGGCGATTTTAATATAAAGACAGCAAACGAGGCTGCCATCAACCAATCACGTGCCAGCCAGTGCATAACTGCGCAAAGTCGAGTTCTCTTATTTAAACTTCATAATTGATATCATATTTTTAGCTGGCTCTCAGTCTACTTGTGGTAATCAGTAGAATCGCTGTACAACTTAATTTTTTAAATTGGTTATTCTTTCTTAGTAGTAAATTTATGCATTACTACGTAATTTATTTTTAAATTCAAATAAAAAGATGTGATGAAGAAAAAAATCTTACAAAAATATTTTTAATTTTAATTATTATCGATGAAAAATTCCTCTCGTCCGTAATATATATATATATATATATCATTTGTAAACCTCTAAACAAGCTAAATGCAATCACACATGCATACACGCGCATCTTTATAACTTTTATGTTTGTCGTTATACATACACATACACAAAAATAAATGCGTAGGTGCACCCTCCAATTGTATAAAGAAGAATGGCATGGTTTAAAGTTTGCCCCGCATAAATGACATGAGTCACCAGATAATCGGAGTTTCGTTTCTTAGTGCAAAAAAATTAATTTCCTTTTAGTTTAAAACACTTTATCTCTTTCTTAATTTAAACTCTTTGTTTAGAAAAGATTTTATAGCATGCAGTATTTGAATGCGGTGCATACTTTTCTAAACATTTGTTCTGTTTACATAGAAAAGTTAGAATATTACACTTTACATTTGAACAATAATTTATTGAACCCGTGGTGATAAAAATTCTACAAATCAAGTTTGCGAGCTTCAGCTAGGCACAAATTCTCTCTTTTTAAGTAGTCGCACAGCATATCAAAACCATTGTCTGTGCTTCTGCTGACATGTGAATAGTTAACCTTAATTACTGACAACTAATCCAATCTAGTTTCCTGTCCGAAAAATGTATGAATACAAAATTTTTCATATCGATTACCATCATTTGTTCGTGCTGACGCGTTGTTATCTGCGTTTAGCTGTCATTAAATTGAAAGGGGTTTGCAGAATTCATAACTGTTTAGATAGATAGTAGAATTTTTTGTGAATCTTAGTTGACTCCGAGATTTGCGCTCGTGGGTTGTTGCTTTGCACTATCAGGTTTCGCAAATATCCGATTGATCCCCATTTCCAAGTACGCGTCGATTTTGGCTCCGTTTTGGTTGGGTGCGAATTGGTCCCTTTCTTCCAAAGGCTTTAACATCGTTCATACTGACCACTGGAATTAAGATACGATCTGATCTTCGTCGTTCTATAACAAGTCAACGGAGATTAGATCGTACCTCATTTCCAGTGGTTATTATGAACGATGTTGAAGCCTTCACACGCAGTCAAAACGGAGCTAAAGTCGATGCGTACTTGTAAATTGGTATCAATCGGATCTTTGCGAATCTGATAGTGCAAAGTAACAACCCGCGAACATAAATCGCGGAGAGTCAATATATGAAGCTCGCACTGTGCACAAATCATTTATATCAATAACTTAGTTATTTCTGATTTTAATTCAGATGTTGAGGCAATGCATTTAACAATATTTGGTTGCGTGATTCCGAATGATTATTTTTTTAAAGAAAGCTGAGCTTCGGTTCACTTTAACACGCCGGATGATTTTTCTAATAAATGCCATAAACAATGACATTTATGAGACGTGATACAGTGAAAGCAGCAAAGAAGCTGTTTTGCTGATGTTGCCATACCCGAATGCTAACTTGGTTTAGTTTTCCTCACTTCTGTTGGTTATTCTGATGAATTTACTCATAGTAACTAGGCTTTATTTTTCTCTCTCTTTCTCGTAAATGTCACTAATAATTTGTCTAAAATATTATATATATATATATATATATATATATATATATATATATATATATATATATATATTCGTTTCTTATAGTTATAGCAGTGAAACCTATTTAAATTTGACTTTGTATAATGGGAATGATCGCTCATAAATGTTTGCCCACTAAATCAAAGTGTAATAATTGAAGCTATTGGCAAGCGTATTGTAATGGCCAAAATATTAATAATAATAATATGTGTAATAATAATAAAAATACTACTACTATGTAATAATAATAATTGGTGGTGAAGTGGTGATTGTGATGATGATGATGAAGATGATGATGAAGCAACTGCTGCTGCTGCTGATGATGATGATGATGATGCTGCTGCTGCTGCTGATGATGATGATGATGATGGTGGTGTGGTGGTGGTGGTGGTGGTGGGGAGGTGGTTGGTGGAGGTGGTGGGGTGGTGAGGGGTGGTGGCGGTGGTGAGAACGGTATTTAGTGGTGGTGGTCATGATGATGAAAAGATAAATCTTCGTTAGTCAGTGTGCCGTCGTGCTGTAATGATGATCATGGAAGTTCGAAACGCATTAGTAAGTGTGACTGAAAATAGTTTGTCTTTGTAATGATGGATTACATGAATGTGGTTAGTATTTATATTTAAATGCATGTTATAGTTGGCTGTAACTGGCGACCCATCAGTAGGAGCCGGTATTACACCCTTTAACCACTGTATATTTGGGTGAGGAATGTGGTAGAATAGGACGGTACAATCCCCTATACGAATGTGTACACTTGCAGAAAGGAAGCTACCTTCATATAAAAACTTATACAATGCGACTTCAACGCTACAGAGTCTATAAAGGGTACTCAACGTGGTATGACGGTGTCAACCATGTTTCGATGGCCGATCGTACATGGGCTAACGGGGCTATGGCGGTGGTGTCACCAGGGCGTGGTGGATTTCCGACCGGCAATCGGATCTCCTATTAAATACCACATGAGCCCGACGACGGCACCATGACTCGGCGTGTGTTCCCCGCCACAAAAGGGTTCAACAGCCACAGGATTACATGGACTCCTGGACAGTACCCCGTACTTCCGCATGGCGAATGAGCTCTCAGCAGCCACCGGCAACCATGCAACTTACTGCTGCCTTGCAGACTGCGCTTGGATTTGCAAAGGCTAGAGGTGCGTCCTCGATCAAAAAGCCGAGTGGTGAGGGGACACCACTTGTACCAAATTCCCAAGAAACTCCATGAAATGGAGCCGGCTTATCCTCTAAAAGGAGTCAGCCGCAGTAAAGTAAAAAAATAAAGGGTACCAATAATTGCGAATTAAAACTAATTCTTAACCCGTGTTACTTCAGTAAATCCATACACTTTGTACTTGATCGATATCAATTATCACATTTCGCGGTAATCATAACATCATTCAGTTCATTATATAACGATTAGATACAGTTGGTGGCTATCTATCTATTTGTAATGGATCCTTAATACACGTGTAAGGATATAATTCAGTTAATTAATTTGTTTCGTTCTACATGGCGACTGATCATTAACATTTGGCACTACTGTTTGATGCCTCTATATTTTGGATCAAGGATTTGGGACAATATATAGATATTCGATACTCAATCTGGCAATATATTTTTCAACGTATATTGAATATGATTGGCATGTTTAGTTAGTAAACATGTGAATTTATTCGTTCTTGAGCTTAAATTTGTGTTCACGTACTGCGTTATTTGTGAGCTAATTTATTAAATTAGCTACTGAGTAATAGATTGATTTCCGGAAAACTGGATAAATTGATACAAGTTTTTGCTTAACTTAGTAAACAGTTTTTTTTGGATTGCAATATCTAACTAAGATTCTTTTGCTGTATACAATTATGTAATTAGACATATTAATACTAGTTATTATGGTAAATTACTAGATATTTTGCACACGTTTAAATCAATTATCGATTTTTTTTGTAGAGTTGTAGATTTTTTTTAATCTAATGCGAATTGCTTTATTATTGGTTGAGAGAAGCTTTTAGTATATAGATATTTTTACATGAAAATAAAATCCAGACACACATAAACACTGACACACATTAATGCGTACGTATGTATTTCTGTGATGCACACAAAACATCAATTCATACATGGTCATGGAATAGTAACACAGAGTTGAAAAATACACAAATGCTTCTAATGCATACTGTATTCTCTAACATTATTTCCACGCCAATACAGAACATAAATATAAAACACACGCATATGTATACCTTTGTAAATATTTATATATAAATGGATGGAGGTATATATATATATATATATATATATATTTATATATATATATATATATATATATATATATAAAGGAATACATATACGTATACGTGCATAAACGCACAGTCATTAACTACCATGTTGAGAGATATACTTAGCCAATCAGAAAAAGCTCGTTTTGTAATCATAGGATTTACTGCTGAAAATTAAGCAAACACAGTAAACTAAATTAATCAATAATTGATTTCACTGAATGACGACTTTCTACCTATACGTTTTTTGCGAACTATCATATTCTTAAGCATAATTATTTTAACTTTGCTGTTGCAGTTTTTCTTATCCCCATTTGCGTTAATGTTTTTTATAAGATTATTATTTATTTTTTTACGCTTTAAATTATTTTGTCGCATTTCGCTCCGGTCTGTGATTCTATTGAACTCAACAGTTATCGTGTCATTCTTCGATTAGGATGGATCGCTGATGGTCTCTCTGTTATATTGGGCAATGCACCAGGTGTCGAGCGTGCACCCGGCAGCTTAAACTATGCGTCACGCCTACTTGCCAAAGAGGCCATGCCGCGTAGCCTAGCTGTGAGCGTTGCGGGCCGAACTGTTCCACTGCCTGATCCCATTTTCCATGGAGGTCACGCGCAGAAATTGGGCAAACGTT
>JAQBSW010001646.1:15000-126469 GCA_029291075.1 Eudiplozoon nipponicum
AGGAATTCACTATGCGAGAAACCTGGGTGGCCGCTTGTGTTGGTTTAGCTGAGAATTGACTTTTTTGGTTAAGTTGGCGCAACTAAGCGAGAATCTGCTTGAAGATGCATGATCAAATGAATTGAAGAAATTTACTGAACCCTTTATGCATTAATTTAGTTCTACAATCAACCTGTTCATTTTCAGAGTGAGCTACTGTAATGGTGAACAAGTTAGAAGATTATTTGACATGCTTGTGACGATTTAGTTTTCCGTCCTGATGACCGATATGGCACATTTTTTTTATTTCCAGCCTGAACTTACACTTAGCTTGTTCTAACTGGATATAGTTTTATTTCTTGAAAATAAATCGAAATGCTTCAGTCGATTTTGCTTGATGGCTGTAATCATTAGTATTGTTCACATTCATAAGAGAAACCAACTGGCTATCATACGAATAATTTACTTCCTGCATGTTTATTAGCCTACTGGTAGTCAGGTAGAAGGCTTCGCTTTTTCAACCATGTGGTTTCAGGTTCTTGAATCCACGTTGATGTATGTGTAATTTCATATCACGGAATGAATTCATAGGTGCTTCGCAGGCGGTAAAATTTATTGATCCAGTAATTGTTTGAAGGACTGCCGGAAGTGTCGACAAGACAGAAGAACTGAATCAGCTAAACTTGGCCGCTTGTGAGGCATGGATAGGATAGTAACGCTATTTAAATTTCTTTTAGTTTTTTATACTATTATCTATCTTTCTTCTTTTTAAACTTCTTTTAAAATAGACTCCAGTTAGGGCTATCAAATGTGATCATCTACAATGTTTCGATTTGGAAACCTACTTGTCAACAAATCGACAGCGACCCCGGTGGTCTTGTCCAATTTGTGGTCAACCTGCACCTTTCCGCGATCTCCGTTTTGACGAGTAAGTTTTAATCAATTGTTGCTAGATTTGGGAAAGGCGTTGTAGAGTTGCTTTCCAGACTGAATGAGTTAGCCAATGGTCATACTTTCAAGTATACCAAAACAATCTTTTATAAACATGGGAAATACATCTTTTATATCTGATTTTATCGCGTCACTAAAAAGAATATCGATACAATGAAGCTTGATTTCGTTTCGAATTATAATCAAGCTAATTTTCACATTTTTATTGCTTCGCTTTGTTTACACTTTTCAAGGTTTTTTGCAAATATCTTGAACGATAGTCGGTTACAGCGTTCTTGTGCAGAATCTGTAGAGTTTATACGTGTGGGACCAGATGGCGAGTGGACTCTGGCACCAGGCGAATGTGTCGAAGGGTTTCTCGACGAGTTTGGATCATCGTCAACAAGTAAAAGTGCTTTGAGCTCTGGCGAGCCGGTAGCGAAGCGAAGCCGCAACGAGACAGAAGTAACTGATCGTACGAAGCAAGCGGCAGCTCAATGCAAATCTGTCGGAAAAGGATTGGCCATGGTTGGAGAATCGTCTCCTCAGCCGATTATCATGAATCTGGAAAGTGATGATGAGGAAGATAATGTGGACAATAGCACCAATTGTGGAGCTAACTCTGTTCCGTTTTCAGATAATGCCGTTAATAGTAAGGACGAGGAAAAAGAGATGCAAAAAAGTAAAAAAAACGCCAATAAAAACGATGAGGATGACGAGGACGATGAGGATGACGAGGATGAAGACAGAAGACGCCTTGTTATTGCAAATAGTGATTCTTCTCCATTAACTTCGGCTGTTTCGAGTAGGAGTGCTGCTGTGGAACCTCTAAAGAGTCCGGGAAGAGGTGCATCGTCAGCGAATGGTAATTTATCTCTTAGCCAACAAAAGGAACAGGTGTTTAACGGCCCGAACACAAAAGATAAACTGACAAAATCAAAAGAGAAGAGGACTGAAAAGGAACGAGACAAGCGGACCCGAGCAGATGGGGAGGAGAAAATGAAGAATCATCCCAGGCTGACTAGAGCAAATGTCTATAAGGATAAATGCAATACTAACGATACCACTGGTGGCGCCTTTAATGCCAATGATAATGATAATGGCCCTGGTGATGCCGAGGGAAACACGCCAAAAGGAGATAGTAGTATTAAAGATGAGAGCAAGCGGAAGAAGAAAAGAGTCAAAGATAAGAATAGTTGTAGTGGGGAAGTTGCTGAATTTGATAAAGATGATGATGATGACGTTAGTGATGATGACAGTGTTGCTGCTAAATTGAGACGAAAAATTCGGTAAGTTCTAATATTCTTAATCGTTCATGTTTCTTCAGTTACTTTTTCAACTTTGGCTTCGAGTGTTAAGAAGCTGCTGGTTATGCTCTGTGTTATTGGTACATACAGTGAAAACCGTGAAAGAGCTGGTCTGTATCATGAATTTTCGTTATGGCGAATTTTGATTTGAAGCCTAAGTTCTTGCTGCACGGCATTCTGGCGCTACACGTGATCTAGTCAAGAGGCCTAGTGGGCACTGACTTATAACCTTAGGTTCTTGTGATCATACTGCGCGAGTGACAGTCCTCAATCGATCCTTGGATGTATGTTTGTGTATTGTATGTATGTATGTATGTATGTATGTATGTATGTATGTATGTATGTATGTATGTATGTATGTATGTATGTATGTATGTATGTATGTATGTATGTATGTATGTATGTATGTATGTATGTATGTATGTATGTATGTATATGTATGTATGTATGTATGTATGTATGTATGTATGTATGTATGTATGTATGTATGTATGTATGTATGTATGTATGTATGTATGTATGTATACATGTATGTATGTATGTATGTATGTATGTATGTATGCATGCATGTATGTATGTATGTATGTATGTATGTATGTATGTATGTATGTATGTATGCATGTATGTATGTATGTATGTATGTCTGCATGCATGCATGTATGTTTGTCTGCATGCATGCATGTATGTTTGCATGTTTGTATGTATTTGTGTTGATTACGTGTACTGAATGAGCAAGCATAGTATTGTCACCCTTTACACGTTTGGTACATAATATATATTGTTAGTTGATTTTGAAATTGTATTATCGAAGACTTGTTTTGAAGTTCACTGCAATACTACTTGAATACACATTCGTATTGTAGATTATACTTTCAGACCGGTTCCTGCCGATGAGTCAACTGTAGAAATGAAGCACATTTGTGTAGGAGATTATACCTTCCGTTCGTGCTGAATATTATCCTAATAGGTACGCAGTATCTGGTGTTCTATAACCGTTTACTTATCAATATTAACATTTTCGGGTTGCAGATTAGTACTTGTAGATCTCAAATAATATGAATCTTCATTACTAATTGCACGAAGTGAAAATATCTCTGTGCTTGCTGGTTTCTGATCGGTCTCATCACTCTGAAGGCTGAAGAACATTATTGCCGATTAACTGTCGACATTTCGAGGCGTCATTTCTCTCCTCATAGCCAGGTATTTAGAGCAACATTTACAAAACACAAATTGTGGAAAATGTCATTGGCGGAAATAAAACATCAGATGATAACATTATGCAACGAAAAAATACTTAAATATGTAACTATATTTTGTTTTTTCTTTTGTAGGTTCTGCATTTCCAGAGTTTGCCCTTCTGGTGATAATTATACAGCTTATTTTTTGGAAAATCCAATAGTATACCTTTTCTTCGCAGAAAATCTGCCTGTTTATATTGAACAATCATTGCTTACACTAGTGATGTTAAAAATTCTTTAAATCAGGTTTGCGCGCTTGAGAGAAGCACCAATTATTGAATCTATCGTTAGTCCTATGCACTGACGCGTTTCGTCCTTCGGTGATGATTCGAAGTTAAAAAAACACACACACACACACACACACATATATATATATATATATATATATTTATTTATTAAAAAAGATATATATGCCTGGAAAATTGCTTAAACCGCTTTTCATTGTGTCAACCGTAAGAATCGTTTTATGTTAATTTCTTGTGTGACTATGTGGTTCTTCTAAATATATTTATATTTATTTATTTAGCTCAATTAACGCCTCTAAAGAATCGGGTACGCTGGAAAACGCATCTAATGGACCTAAACAACTTGATGGCGACTGCGTTATTATTCTCAGTGATGATGATGAGGAGGATGCATCTCATGGAGTTAAAACTGCTGCGAATAAAGAAAGTGCTTTGACTGTTGGCGGAAACAATTGCGTTTTAAGTGATGTTGGTACAGTTTCAAGATCAAATGACGAGGAAGATAACTCCCCTTCCGAAATCAGACTTCATACTGGAAAGAAAGTCATATTGTCACCTGATCCTGAGGCAGCTGTTCAAGCTAAGAAGAATTGTTCGGCATTTGGTGTTGTTAATTCCACTACTGACAATGGTAATATTAACAAGCAAGATCTTTGTATGGCTACTGCAGTAGTAAACGAAAACAAAGTAAATCATGGTTCGACAACTAAGATCAACTGCAATTCTTTAACGCAAGGTGAAACTGTGTCAGTATCCTCGTGTGTGCGCTCATTAAATGATGAAGAAAAATGCACTGTGCCAGAAAGTCAGAGATCTGAAGAGAACAGGTGGCTATCATTTACGAATGCTTTTCATGGTTATTTAAATCAATGTTGCGTTCTTGATATAAGCACCAATTCAATTATATATATATATATATATATATATATATATATATATATATATATATATATATATATATATGTGTGTGTGTGTGTGTGTGTGTGTAAAGTGGAAAAGGCAATTCATCCAGTAGACCGATTTCGTTCTTATTGGGAATTATGAATAAAATTCATTATTTGCCGCAGACAGGACCGGAACTTGGGCTGGTCTGCTTCGGAGTCTGTAGCTCTAACCACGGCTATCCTGATGCACGCTGCACACAACTACCTAATGTATTTCGGTTAGCGTTTCCTTTAGTTTGGAGTCTGTATGGTAGCTTTTCATAACTGTCATAATATATATTAAAAATAAAGTATTTGAAAGCTTTAGGTATTAAGAAGTGGCAAACGAAGGCAAAACCGAACTGGTTAATCCATTTTCTTTAGTGTACAATTCTTAGTTTCCGTTCAAGCAAATCACGTGGAAGGTCGGTAATAAGCTTCCAAACTGGAATTCTACTGTGGCGGGCTTAAGCGAGACAGCCTTCGCATGTCGCGATCAAAATGAGTGGATTCATCTTGTTTTGATTCACTGTGTAATGGTCCCTCACGCCTTGGCATCTACATCATTAACCTATGACGCCACGGTTTCATTCACCAACGTACAGAGGTATAGATCGCGACTCGGCTCCAATTGTAGTGGCCAATGCCACCACAAATGTCAGCGCCATTGTGTAGCCGACTCGCTCTCATAGCTTCAACTTCTATACTTCAGATCCTTTCCTGTTTACCGAAAGCATTGTTAATTCAACAATGTTTGGTTTTTATCGTATCTTAATCTTATGTAACACTTTTTTTGTATTAACTTTTTGATGGAAACTGTGGGATGGGCATTATAGCCAAATTAGACAATCTGTTAAAGGACTGGTCGGCTACTGGATGATGTAGTAGTTTGAGTTGGTTCAACAAACGTTGATTACTACACGTCGGGAGCATAAAGTGCGTTATTCAGGAAAAGGTAATTTAGCAATAGATCTCATTGGTCTTTAATTTGATTGCCAATAGTGATACATGCAAAAACACCATGCGTAAGTTAAATCATTTGTCTGGAAAATATTTTGTTTTTCTAAACCAAACCATCATTTGACGTTCAATTGTTTGTCTTAACTATCTTTATTTTTTGTTACACGCTCAAACTCACGTGACTAATTCGGGAACAGCGCTACAATGATGACTAACACAGGCGCGTCCGCAGCGTCAATGCCGACTACCGTGATCGATTTATTGTCTGACGAAGAGGATGCCGAGTCTGAGCTTGCTCATACAGCACCAAACTTGGATCGCGACTATGAAGACATTAATTTGACGAATAGTGGCGCCAGTCAGCTCAATTCTACCAAGCCCACCGTAACAACAACAAAGAGTCCTACTTTGGATGTTGCGATTACTGGGGAGTCGAGAACAGATCAGACTAATTTCTTTCATATGCCGGAAAATGGAACTCAGTTGAGTAAAACTTCTGTGTCTGTGACAAGTGGTCCATTTAGTGGTACTCAGCTTAATGGTTCTTTAATCTCGACTGAAGATAGTTGTTGTAGTATTGCTGCATCTAATTGTAGTATTGTTGAGAGGCAGTCGGACGATGCGCTTGCAAATTCGATTAGTGTTTTATCGCATAAGACCTCCGACCTTTGGGCAGTCGCAGCAACGGAACCCGTTTCAGCTGTAATTTCTACCTCACACTCAGTTATTAACGCTGTTGCCCGATCTAGCGATACTTCACAAAAGTATGGCACAGTTTCCACATCTCTGCAGAGAATTAACTTGTGCTTACCGAATATGCCTTCGTCTGCAACTGGTGCTGATGAGACGCTTGTCAATAACTTAAGCGTGACTGCTGATGCCTGTGGAGACAACCTTAAAACAAGCTGTGTAGTCGGCTTAACACAAAACTACAATTTGTCCAGTCTAAGCTCCGCAGTTGATAAAACTAGTACTTCAATTGCTGCTTCGTATACCGTGGCTCCAACCACCACCACGACCACTACCTATGACACAATATCGAACAAAGAGTTTTGCCAGTCCAGTCAAGTACAAAGTTCTACTTCAACTGCTTTTGCTACGTCTACCACCAACAATGTTTACGACAGGAATGGCGTAGGCACTGCTGCTACTACTACCGTTGTCGACGCCTTTAGTGCATTAGTTACGAGTGCAGTCGCTGTCACCACTGGTGTGACCACTCCCGTAAGTGGTATTTCGAGGGGTGTCACTTCGCAACAACTAGCAACTGCCCCTGCTAAATTCCGGCCATTGGCACCTAAACCATTCAAAGGTAACTACTATTTTACTCAAAAAGGTGGTTTTACGCCGTTTAAATGTTATTTATAGTTGCGATACTGGGAATTGCATATTTACCAGATCTGCGTGTTGGCTAACACAGGTTTGTTCCCATCTCATTTTATTCCTTAATTTTCGATACTCTGCGGGTATCTTCATCAGACCACAGCTCATACAAAGTGAAGGCAAGCCAGACATATAATTGTGCAATTTCATTTTAACTGCTTTTAATCGCTACTGTCGTGTCAATCGATAGACGCACGTGTGTGTGTGTGTGGGGGGGGGGACACCACTTGTACCGAATTCCCAAGAAACTCCATGGGAGCCGGCTTATCCTCCAAAAGGAGTCAGCCGCAGTAAAGTAAAGTCAGTAAGTAGTGTGTGTGGGGGGGTGTATAAATGTTAAGCAGTCAGCTGAATAGTGTTAAATACATGTACACATCCGTCTAAGTAAAACGACAGTGAATGAATGTTAATTTACCCTTATATTCAACAATGTTACATTTTTTCCCATATATATATATATATATATATATATATATATATATATATATATATATATATATATGAAGAGAGAAGGTTTCTATGTGTCATATTTATATGGCATACACTATTTGGAATACTTATCTTCGAATAAGAATGGAAGAATGAAACACTGTTGAGATTTCAATAAATTAAACCTCTGTCAATATTGTATTACTGGTTAATTTAACCACAGAGACGGAACTAACGTATGGCGGACTTCAGCAGAACTTGGATCATGAAACGTCAAAAACTGGGCATTTCTACTGGGGTACTGGAAGGCCTACAAGGCTGGAAGCAGTCAACTGTACGTATTATGGTGAGAATTGTCCTACAGTTCTAAGGGGGTAGCGTTATACGTCGGCTCCCTCCTTACTCTGCCAGAAGATAGTGCGTGTGAACGTGGAAAGTTATGAGAATCGTGGCCTAAATTGACCTTTGTGTAGTTGTTTCAGAGGAAGGTACAAGTGCATCCATATGGTACCACCAGGCTCAGACGGCAGCCCTCCTTAACCACAAGTATATCAAACAAAGTCTACATGTTTTAAAAAAATGGATCTATGCGTATGCATATAGCATTTGCTATCTAATTTTCAGGTACACCAATTCAGATTCCGGTTGCTGTTTTGATGATGTCAGTGGAGTCGAATCCAGTCATCGGCGCGGGAACATCCTCTGCTAGCATAATATCACCTGCAGCCAATGCAATTAACAGTAAGTTATTCATCACCATTTGGTCAATTTGAAAGTGCATTAAAAATGTAGTTTTAGAATCCGATGAAAGTTTATGCTATAATGTGTTTATGTTCACAAATTTAAGTTGAGAATTATTTTATACATTTACCAGTTTTATTGCATCAGAATTTGCAATATTATCGAGTATGTAATTAATAATGTCATGATTATGCAGGCGTATTGTTGAAAATTGTGTGTAGTGTAGTGTAGTGTGCGGCATGATGGCTCAGTGGTTAGAGCACCAGATTCCGAAACAGACGTGCCCAGGTTCGAGCCCTGTCCGCGGCAAATTCTCGCCAATACTTGATGAGTTTGCTATAAGGACGAAACCGTTCTACTGGATGAATTGCCTTTTCTACACTATACAATTCTTAGTTTATACTGACATATGTAAGTAATTAATGGGTCAGGTGTTGTTTATATCAAGACCGCAACCTTGATTATAGTAAGTGACAGTTTTTTTAAAGCCCGCACTTTACTATAAATAGTATTTTTATTTTGCGTCAGCGACTCATCTGCTTTTTATGTTGTTTACACTGATGGTAATGGCTATGATGATGATTTTGTCTAGCACCGAAGTTTTAATCGTGGTTTCATGCCTCCTAATAGGTGGTGTGCCCGCTAGTAAATACGATGCAATGAACGGTTTAACAGACGTAAACATGATGGAGAATTTATCCACATCACAAGTTGAGAATCATGCAACTTCAAGTCAGTCTAAGAGGCAATCTTCATCTTCTTCTTCATCATCATCATCATCACCAGCAACAACAAAAACAACGGTTACAGCATCGTTATCTGCTGGTGTCAGTTGTACGAAACGCAAACCAAGAAAGAAGGAGAAACTGGCGGAGGCTATTGCGGAGGCTATTGCGGATGCAACAACCTCAGATATAGAAATGGTCATTGAAAAAGAAAGCACCAAACTGGAAGATAACACGGTGCCTGATGACGCGCTCGCAACTACACTTTTTACAAAACGTGGTGAACCTATTCGCAAAGCAGCTGTAAGCGCAGCTGCTAAAATTCACAATTCCAGGAAGAACGCTAAAAATCACAAGGTTCGGGATGGTGGCAGCGTTTTATCGCATAGTCATGCAACGCGTTCAGCCTCAGTAATGGCGACGAAGTTGTTCGAAGTTTCACAAACAGGGCTCGAATCACAAGGTGCCAATGTTATTGTGAACAACCTCACATCAGCTACCGAAAAATCGGATTCTAGTTCTGTTCCTGGCTCAATGCGGAAGAACATTGTTACAACAACCGGTTCCTCTAGCGTTAATGACAAATCTGCAGACAGTTTGGCCGTAACCACAGAATTAAATGATTTAGAAACTTCTAAACAAATTCCTTCAACATCTGTTCTTTCTAACACGTCTTGTTCTACTTCTAATGTTATTATGGCTAGAATAGCTGTTCCTACTGATTCTAGCGCTTATAATACTAAATTTGGGCATAATGAGACAACACAGTTTAACGCGAGTCCGTGTTCTTCTATCCTACCTCATCTGGATAAGTTTTCCACCTCTTCCACAACTATGACTACTACTTGTACTACTACTACTACTAATACTACTCTTACTGTTGCTGCTGCTAATTCGCCGGCACTCAACACTACAACTGAAATGAAAACTCTTTCGAATCGGAATCTTAGAGTAGAAGAGACGAATGATGAAGGGAATGAGGAGACCTTGTCCATCTCTGATGACGATTTCGACGATAACACTGATAACCAGGACGACAGCGACTACGATGAAGACAAAGAGGAGGAGCTGAAAAGTGACGACATTACTTGTGAGTTATTGCATTTTTAAAATCAAGTTTGCTAGCTTGACTTAAACACCAATTCCATTGTATTTAACCAGTTGTCGAACAACATAGAAAAACTACCGCCAGTCGCATGCAATATTGTGTTTCGACATTCCATGATCATCATCGGAGTACAGCGGTTAACTGACTAGCTAGGATAAAACCGCAATCCATATGTATGGAAAGCAGAATTGAATATGCGGCTCTCACCTCGACTGTAAATATCGGCTGAATAATTTCTATGCAGTCACGAACTTAAATTTTTTACAGCATTTATCTAATTGGCATTCTGCAATTCTATGTGGAATTTGAGAATTATGGATGGAAGATATACTTTCATAATGGTAGTTTTTTGCTTACTGGCAACTCATTGGTAGGAGCCGGTATTACGCTCTTTACCCACTTTAAATTTTTGTGAGGGATGTGGAAAAACAGGATGGTACAATCTCCTAGACGAAGGTGTAAACATGCAGTAGTGAAGGTAACTTCATATAAAGTCTTCGGCAATGCGACTTCAACGCTAACCCACTCTATAATATATATATATATATATATATATATATATATATATACATATATATATATATATATATATATATATATATATATATATATATATATATATATATATATATATATATATATATATATATATATATATATATATATACGAATTCTGTAAAAGGTACCAACACTATGGCTACTGTGTTAGTACGTGATACCAAAACTATGGTTGTGAAAAGGTGCGTGGTACCAACGCAATATATTTCAATGTATGATATAATTCACTAACATTGAGCATTACAACTACGTTTGAACAACTGTTACGCCAGAAATTAGTAGCAGAATCTGCATTTGCCTATAAGTTTATTTTGCTTATGTTATTGGACCACCCTTGTCTTATATATATATATATATATATTTGTCATTCTCTGTTATTGATATAAATGGGCGTTCACTAAGATAGAAATATGATTTCCTTGTCTTTTTTGGTATTGTTAGGTGGCAGTAGACGACGTGCTCGTGAACGCACACCCATCTTCAAAAGCTCCATCTTCACCAGTGAAATGTCGCCGAGTATTGAGCCTGCAACTTATCAAGGAGAAAATAGTAAAAAGACAGACCATTCAGTCGGGGATGCCGGTGATTTGTCGGCAACGCAAACCTTACGCGTTAGTGTCGACAAAGAAGACCGGGAACCTGCTCCGTCCAGTTTTCGATTGCGTATAGTAAGGCAGCATGTTGTAGTCGGAGCTGAATTTGGCGACGTTCGTGAGAACTGCATTGATCGTGCTTTAGAAGTCAACGACACACAGAAAGTAACAGAGAGTAGCGAACAAAATCTGTCGAGGCGTGGAATCAAGAAGGCGTCAAGACGACGAGATCGCCGTCACCAACACCAGGGAACATCAGATGATTTACTTGGGTTCCAGAATTCCCAGGCTAATAATGTATTTCTTGAAACATTTGAAGACGAAGATGACAAGGAGAATGAGGTGAGCAGAAAGCGAAAAAAGAAGAAGCGAAAACGAGTTTCTGCATGCTCTATGCTACTTACCGAGGATGAGGCGGTCGACACAATTATCAACTCCAAGCCTGACAGGAAGAAAGAGCCCATGAAGAAGAGAAAACGGATAGTGCTAGAGGCAACCGGAAAAAACCGTGACCATGATGGTGCTATTCAAGTGGAGTCAGAGTTTGAGACACGTCGTGTGAAGAAGCTCGTGTTGCTGCTGGGAGCAGATGTCGCTACGAAATCAGACGCCACCTCATCCGACCGTACAGTCGTTACCTTGAATACTAAAAATAATAAAAAAAGCACGGTTGGTGGGGACGCGTTTGAATTTCAAGGATCGGATTGTGACGAAGACAGCGCACTCAGTGATGCTGGCAGATTAAGTGCCAGTTTGAAGTCAGACTGTGAAGACAAGAAACTAGTTACGAGAGAGGCAGAAGTAAATCGCGAAACCATCCGGCGAAAAGGCAAGGCCACGTCTGAAACAGAAATGAAGGAGTCAAAACACGAGCTGAGTAGACGGTCGTCCAATTCAGGAGATTTTGTTGATAGCAGCCAAAGTGATAAGAAAGAAATTGCAAAATCAGTCGACGCTGAGACCTGTTCTGGTATGACGTCACTTTTGAAGTTAAAATAGCAAGATTATTTTACTGTCATTGAGTTCACCCATATTGATTGTATCGTATATGCGGATTCCTCAAAATTTTATTATAATTGTGTCGTCCAGCCGAGCCTTAATTATCCCTAACTCCGCAATCAAAGTGTTCATTTGTGCAGACAATAATCTTACTAAGATTTAAAATCCGTCAGAAGCCATTTTACTTAACCTAGCACGAATGCTTTATTTTTCACCAATTGTTTATAGCATTTCACTAGTTTAGTAAAATACACTACTAATATTTAATATTTTTATGTTCACTTCAGCGGCGTGAAAGTTGCTTATGACGTCACTTTTGAGGTTGAAATAGAAATGTTATTTTACTGTGATTAATTGCCGTCTGGTAGATCGGCCTATGCAAGTTAATGGACAACTTACGCATTTATATTTTATATGCACATTGTAACTAAACGGTTCTTGTGTTGCACGTGAGTATTGTGCTACGAGTTTTATAAAAGTTCGCAATTTAAATCTATTTTAGACACCCTCCTTCTTCTTCTTCGTCTTCATCATCATCATTTTCTTCTTCTTCCTCTTCTTCCTTTTTGTTCTTGTTTTCCACAATCTTCTAAGTCTTCCTCTCCTTAATCTTCAGTTTTCTCTGGTTGTTCTTTTTTCCGTCTTTTTAATCTTCTAATCATCTTAATATTCTTTTTCTTCTTCCTCTTCCTAATCATTTTTTATCCTATTTTTTTCAATTCTATCATCTTTTCTTATCTTCTTATTCGTCTTTTTCTTCTTCATCTTCTTCCTCTCCATCTACTCTTCTTTATCTTCGTTTTGTTTTTCGTCTTGTCTTCTCTTCAATAATCCTTTTTTTCTATTGTTCAACTTTGTCACCTTAGTATTCTTTTTCTTTTCTTCTGTTTCATCTTGTTTTATTCTTCTTTATCATCGTATTCGTCTTTCTCTTATTAATCTTCTTTTTTTCTGCTACAACTAATACTTTTTCATTCCCTGTTCTTCTTTTTCTTCCACTTCTTAATCGTCATTTTCTTTTCGTATTATTCTTCTTAATATTCTTTTTCTACTTTTTAGTCTTTTTCTTTTTCTTTTGCTTCCTTTTTTCTCTCATAATCTTACTCTTCCTCTTTGGGGCTTACCCTTGTTAATCATGTTTTTCTTTCTCTTCATTTTCATTTTATTTCTCTTTTTCTTATCTATTTCATCTTCTTTTTCTTCTTCCCCTTCTTAATCTTCTAGTTTTGTACGTCTTTTTCATCTTCCTCCTGCACCTCTTAATCTTCTCCTCTTATATTGCTTCTTTTATACTTCTTTTTATATACTTCTTGTTCTTCTTATTTTATACTTCGTCTTTTTCCTCTTCTTACTCTACTTCTTAATTTTCTTCTTCGGAATTGGTTGGCGCCGTTTACTTTTTTCCGTTGTCTTATGAGTATTTGGTTCATCACTTGAACGATGTTTATAACTGGCTTCGTGTTTTACATGTCGCATAATTGAAACTCTTTCTGATATGGCTTTCATTGTTGGTAATGCACTCTATACTATGTAGCCTTTGAGCGTCAATTCGTGATGCGCTTGAAGCCAGTTTATGCATCTGTATGAGTTATTCGAAGTAATGTATGCATGATTCTATTGTATTTTTGTTAAATTATACAATGACATCTAGAATTTTGTTGAAATATGTTTTAAAAAATATTTTTTAAACATGCGATCTACTAGATAATGCCTGTTTAATTAGATCTGATTCGCAGTCGCCTTCACTGCCACAAACCAATCTGGGAGAAACACAGCACAACGAATCCAAAGAAATAGAAACAAACAATTTGCAGACATCATCGGCGATTGTTCCAGCGCAACGACCGGAAAGTGTTTCCTCTCCTCTGGACAAGAGTTCTTCACAATTCCAAGATGCGGTTGCTTTACCTTTGTCGCCGCGTGCTAGTCCTAATTCATTATTTCTGACTAATTCAAGAAATTCATCACTTTCGGGAAAAAGTTCAGGCCATTTACGAGCATCGCCTTTGGCAGTAACGCCAGAGGCTTCGTTCGTTTCTTGTATGGTGTTGTCGTCAACATCTTGTCAAGAGTCTAGATCTTGCTCTCCCGTCTTGTCGCATTCAGTTTCGTCGTTAGTATCTGGATCAGAGTGCAACTCCGAATCTGTTGTAGGTTCAGTTTCGCGGTCTAATTCTGCATGTGGTTCTCCTTCAGGCAGGTCAAGATCAGCGTCTTTATTCTCTAGATCTTGCTCGCGTAGTCACTCCATTACTTCGGCGTCATCATTGGATGATTCATCGGTGTGTTCCTCGTCTATGTGCTCTTGTGTCGGACGCCGTTCTCGCGGTAAGACTGCATCATGTGAGGATGATTGCGTTACAGGCGACCGACATTATCAATCGTCGCGCAAATCTGGGTAGGTATAAATGCATTTTCAAGAGAAAAAATGTCATTATTTATCTCTCTCTTTCTTTCTAATATGCGTTAAACGTTCGGTTTAAAACTAGTGTTTCAGATGTAATCTACTTTAGTCATAAATTGACTAATTGATCGATAGCTTACGCACGCGAATTAGACGTGGGTATTTGTGGCAGTACATTGCAGAAGACCGAACCGTTCGTATAGCTGACACCAGTTTGGCTGTTTTGTACAACTAATTAATATTTTTAAGATATAATTATTTTTATCGTTAAATCATCAAATGTGATTTGAATAATCCTGATTACATCCTACGAAATCAATGATTATTTGACTTAATGTGTATGTGGGAAATCTTTTTGCAGCTTTCACCAAATGTAAATAGGCCTTAAAATTAAAATATCATTGATTTAAAAATGTTCCGGTTCGTCATAACATGCTATCTAACCACCCTCGATCCATCATCATCGAACAGACACCATGTTACTTGGAAAATGATATTGAATTTAAGTTTTATGACAGGAGTTTGATTGTATATATATATATATATATAATATATATATATATATATATATATATATATATATATATAAAACAACAAGCACCTGACCTTAATATTCAAAAGTTTCATCAACATGATATTCTTATCGACTGGCCAAGAATAACAAAATTCAACAACAATCTACTAGTATCCAGCCAAGAACAAACAGGCCCTCGACTAGAATCAACAAACATACAATCGGATTGGCAACAAACTGAAGTGGAAATAACAGAGGCGCATACGATGACAGAAGTCTCCAAACAATGTGAGCGTTTAACACTGCAATCCACACTGGCGCTGTTACCATGTGAAAACGACAACTTTGCGCAACAAGGTGAAACGATCAACTATACTGGGAAAAATAGCACTTGTATATGTAACAGTGAACAATGCGCACAAATGGTTAATTCTCAAGCTATCAAAACAATAATGACCAGATCTCAGACATCACTTTGCAATACTGCGAGAATGACCTTTACATGCAAACACGCATACACACAAACACAAACGCATACACACTCACCAACTAGCCAAAACAAGAAACAGAAGTAAAAACGAGTCAGATTTGTTACCACTAGCATAATCAATTGAAAACCCAAAATGTATGAATATTTATGATTGTATAAGAGATGATTAGTATTCACGAAATGAATGGCCTTTATCCACTTTGTTATTTGTGTTCTGTTTTCCTAATGATAAGAATATATATATATATATATATATATATATATATATATATATATATAACACTGCATAATGTAGCAATAGTTATTCATCAAGTGGGCCGGTTTCGTCATTATTGTTCAATAGATATTTAATTTTTTTAAATTTTATTAAATTGCATTTCAAGTTCTTAATTTTTTTCAAGGACCACATTGTAGGTCTCAATATCTAATCTACGGTTTCGATGTCAATTATAGTGATTCTGGAAATAGTTTCATGTTTTATTTGGTAAAGCATTTGACATTTCATGTATTTGTAGCCGTTTTAATCAGCACACAAGCATTTTGCATGTAAGCATTCTCTTTACATTGCATTGGCACGAGGGCTACGTTTTGTTATTCTTACATGTTGCATCTCCGCGATTTGCGCTTGCGAGTTGTCGCTTTGCACTTAATCAGTTTAGCAAAAATCTGATCGATCCCCATTTCGAAGTAGGCGTCGATCTGGTCATTGTTTTGGCTGGGTGCGGATTCGTTCCTTCCTTCCGAAGGCTTCAACATCGTTCAAAACACCAACCACTGGAAGTGAGGTACGATCTAATCTTCGTCGACTTCGTACCTCACTTCTAGTGGTTGGTGTTTTGAACGGTGTTGAAGCCTTCGGAGGGAAGGAACGAATCCGCACCCAGCCAATAAGACAAGATCGACGCCTACTTCGAAATGGGGATCGATCAGATTTTTGCTAAACTGATTAAGTGCAAAGCGACAACTCGCGAGCGCAAATCGCGGAGATTCATCATTGGAAGTTCGCAGTGCGCAACCATTCAAGAAGTATTCCTACATGTTGTTTGCGCCGTTTCTCTTATTATTGTTCAGTGTCACTAGCCGGGGTAGTAGGCGGCGTCAACGCGTTGATCGCTACCAACACAAGAGGAGAAGGCGCATTAGCGAGAGCGACACCAACGATGTGGAAAATGGCATTGAACCTCCCAATGGCAGGAGTGGAGCTGCTTCCATTGCTAATGACAACGTTGACGCAGGCAATGTTGGCGCTGTTAATGATAATGCTAATCAAGGCTCGGATGAAGGTCAAAGTTTAGACAGGAAGCTGGCCTCTCAACTTGATGAACTTGCCTCGTTGCCTGCTGATAACGCTGGTGTTAACGAAGAAGGACAAGACATGCTGGGAGAAGAGTTAGTTTGGTATTTGAAAATAACAACATATTCTCGGTTGTTTTTAGCTTTTAGGCGTATCCTGTCTGGTAAACTGTTAGTTTGTATCAGTCATATACGATATGCAAAATTAGCAATCACACGGCTGATTGTTTCGTGCTTGCTGGCGACTTATCTGTGAGCGCCGGCACTTCCTCAAAAGCCTACTATTTCAATTAACTTGAGACTGCGAGGTTAAAATAAACACCAATTCCATTATATATCTTTTCATCTATACATTATATATAATGAGATTTGTGTTTATCTAAAGTTCGCAACCTTGGTTCAAATAATTGCTACCACTATCCGCGCAAGCAGTGATTGATAAATACTACTACTAATACTGCTACTACTACTACTACTACTACTACTACTACTACTACTACTACTACTACTACTACTACTACTACTACTACTACTACTACTACTACTACTACTACTACTACTACTACTAATACTGTTACAACTACTACTACTATTATTATTATTATTATTACTATTACTAATACTAATACAACTACTACTAATACTACTACTACTAATCCTACGACTAATACTACTACCACTACTACTGCTTTAACTACTACTACTGCTACTACTACTACTACTACTACTACCACCACTACTGCTACTACTACTGTTACTACTACTATTACTACCACTAATACTACTATTACTATTACTACTACAACTACTACTACTACAACAACTACTACCACTGCTAATAATGCTACTACAACTACTACTACTTTCACTTCTACTTCTGCTACTACTAATACTACAACTACTACTGTTACTAATAGTATTACTACTACTAAAACTACTACTATACAGCGTTACACCAGCACAATAAATTAATTATGCAAATCCATTATATCAATATCTATTTCAGATTCTCAATACGAAAATGAGCCGTCTTAAATTCGCACATTCAGTGGCATAATAAAACGTGAACCTGGGGCGAATTGCCGACTTCTGCTAATGAGTTTCCAGTTATCACTAAACGCATGTTTGATATGATATTATGCAATTCGTTCGTACTGACTTTGGCATGTGTTTTTGGTTCTCGTTGAGTTAATTTACTGTTGTACTAAGTTCCTAATATATGTTTGCTTATATATTAGCTATTCGCACCATAAATATCTAATCTGTTGCAGATGTTTAGCTGCGCTGTGCAAAGATTTATGTTAAGTGGCTATGATTGCCTTTTTGATGACCCGAATGGTGGT
The DNA here is from genome assembly GCA_029291075.1 of Eudiplozoon nipponicum. Lineage (NCBI taxonomy): Eukaryota > Metazoa > Platyhelminthes > Monogenea > Mazocraeidea > Diplozoidae > Eudiplozoon > Eudiplozoon nipponicum. The sequence goes on from JAQBSW010001646.1 coordinate 33,163, forward strand.
CGACTAATTTCGAGCAACTGACTCAATCTCCTCATTTCATATAAAAAGAAAACGGTTAGTCAACGCCCTACAAATTATGACGTCACTAATCTCAAACAAGGCCGATAACAGGTCTTCGGGACCTGCAGCTTTGCGACATTCCAAAGGCAATATTGCATTTCATATTGCTAACTTTAATGACAGTTCTTGGTTAGTTTTCCACATTTTTGTTACAAGCATATTCGCTGAATCGGGTCTAATGTAAGCACACAAGATATTTGTTCTTTGCCGTGTTAATTCCCGTCAATCAAGACGACGCATTTGATCGGGTATGAAATGCTTGTGAAAATCATTTTTTGTTACGAAAATTTGTGGAAATAAGATTTAACGTCTTCATTCCCACTGTTATTTGTCATCTAATAGATCTAGGAATTTTATTAAGAACCAAGCCATCCGGAATTGTTGCCTTTAGTTTCGAGTATCCTCACAGTCTTAGCAGAGAACAAATGAGTAATTCTACGAGAACCTGCAATGTGACATAGCAGGCGAGTGGATGTTAAATCAATCGTTACTCAAATTTTGTTGTTCTTTAATCGACAGGACGAGTTATGTGCAAACGAGGTTCTTCTACATCTTCACTCGATAATTCATGTTTCTACCGGGGTTCTTCTATCGCTAAACAATAAAATATAGAAATACTAGTTTGAAATCCGTTGTGTTGGTACCATCTACAGACTCAGCAACCATAATGTTGGTATCAGGTACTGATACAACAGCCATAGTGTTGGTACCCTTTACAGACTCAGTATATATATATATATATATATATGTATATATATATATATATATATATATATATATATACATTATGTAGAGTGAGTTGGCTTTGAAGTCGCCTTGTCGAAGACTTTATATGAAGTTAGCTTTAATACTACAGGCGTACCGGCCTAAGAAGTAAGGCGACAATACGCACAGTAAACTCCCTGCTGCTTTTGCTGGTCATATGGTCCCGTGTAGCGTTAGAAGCCACACTGTGTGTTTCGCATCGACATAACCTGGTGTTTGTTGTAGCATTTTTGCGCAACAAGCCCGAGAGGATGAAAAAAATTAATGAATAGCAATAACCTAATCCCAAATACAATTTTTCGTCTCGACTGGTGGGCTGAATATGTCAAAGAACAGTTTTCATTGGTACCCTAATCAATCCCGATCCCTGTTCTTTGGTTGAAAGTTAGCGCGATATGGCGCGTAATCCAGTGCAGTGGCGATCTTCTAGAAGAAGTATCTCGGCATTTTTATTAATTGGTTTTGTTTACGACGCGATACATGCCAAGCATCAAGGAAGCTGCATTGTCAAAGTCGCTTTGCCGTAATGTTAACGTTACCCAAATTGTGTTTCGCAGTAGTCTAGGTTGCAGCGTTGTGTGTTACCTAGATATGTACCTCCATTTGGACTAGATCATTCCATTCACAAATAACTTAACAATTTTTTTTGAAATTAGTATTCTGGCATTATCAATATTGGATTTTTTTAATTTTTCACATTATTAGTTGGTGGTATAGCTTCACTTATTAAAGGCGGTTATAATGTTGTCTGTGATGATGATGATGATGATGATGATGATGATGATGCTGATGCTGATGGTGATAGTGGTGGTGGTGTTAATGGTCATAGTGTTGGCGGTGGTGATTGTGGTTTTTGTTTTAGTGACGGTGGTGGTGATAGTGGTTGTAGTGGTGATAGTGGTTGTCGACATAGTGGTGTTGGTGGTGGGGGTGTTTGCATTAGTCGTAGTGGTGATATTGATGGTGGTGGTTTTAGTGGTGATAGTGATGGAGGTGGTTTTAATGGTGGTAGTGGCGATAAGGATTGTTGTAATTGAAGTGGTTTTGGCGGTATTTGTGGTAGTAGTATTGTGAGGTGCAGCGGTGACGGTGATTGTACTGATGGTTGTTCTATTAGTATTGGTAGTGGTAGTAGTGATAGTGATTACACTGGTGGTTATGTTATTAGTAGTGTTAGTCGTAGTAGAGATGGCGGTGGTAGTGATGATAGTGGTTATGGTGGTGGTGATATTTGTGGTAGTCGTAGTGGTAGTGGTGATAGTGGTTGCAGTGTTGGTGGTGGTAGTAGAGATGGGGTTGGTAGTGGTGATAGTGCTTATGGTGGTGGTGTATGTAATAGTGGTAGTGGCGGTAGTGATAATGTTGATTATAGTGGTGGTTGTGCTAGTAGTGTTGGTGGTGGTGGCGGTAGTGTTTGTAGTGGTTGTGGTAGAGATGGTATTGTTGGTAGTTATGGTGGTAGGACTGGTGGTTGTAATTATGATGGTAACAATGGTGGTGGTTGTGGTGGTAGAGTTGGTGGTTGTGGTGGTAGTGTTGGTGGTGGTGATGTTAGTGGATGCAGTGATTTTAATGGTGGTGCCTATATGCGTGTAATTCGATATGGTTCTCTTCCCTTTGTCTCGACGTGACGGCTCATAGATTTGAACCAAAGCAACAAAACTGGTATTCATAATTGATACTCTCATTTGTTTTAATCTCTTATCGTTTGCAGTTGCTCTTCCAGCGTCAAAAGTGGGCATCTGACTTCAACAATCGGCCGAGACGCTTGTTCCAAAACCAGATCACCAGATGGCAACGAGGAATCATCAGTTAATGGAGCCATTTCGTGCAATCCAAGTACAAATGATGATGCGGAAGATTATTATAAACCAAAGCCTTACAAAACTCGTGATCAATATGAGTACAGCGAGCAGGATGACTTCGAAGATAATGAGAATATATATGACTATGAGTATGAGGATGTCGATATTGATAATAATCCTAATTTTAGTGAGGAGGATTATGACGAACTAGACGGCGATGAGGAAGAGGATGACGAGGAAGAATCGGATACGGATGACGAGAGGAAGGATCAGACGTGGCGGCCCGGCGTCACATTAAAGTTAGCCGTTCGCCCAACAGGGTCTGGAAGGCGGCGCAACGGATCTTCGCTTTAATTGATGCGACACGAACAATGCAAGATATTCGTTCTAACTGTTCGCATCACAGCAGAATCTCTGTCTTCATTGTTCGAGGAGGCTTGATAAATAGTTGGCTTGTGAAAACTAAATGGACGGGTTGTCGAGACGTCTCAATTATAATAATAGCGTGGCTGGCTTCGTTAGCATACAGCGTTAAGTCCTTCGTATTTATAAATAGCTATTTTGAAGTCATATTTTTTAATACTCCGAAGGCGCATGCTTCTCCTTACACTTTATCCTTCCATAAGCATAACCGAGCTATTTGGGACAAGCCTACTTAACTCACACGCTAGAGCACCAGACGGCATTCGGCCGTCTGTTAAGGCTCTGGCGGATTCTCGTCTACTGTGATCATCAAACATCAACTTTTCTAATATGGTATGTATTAAGAGTAGACAATTTTAATCGGGCTCAAAATTGGTTTCAGATTATGCACTGCTTGTGATTATTGTTGTTTTTAACTAAACTTATTTCTATCGGACCATGAATTGATTCTAATTAGGCCATCCTAAAATTAGGAAAACTGTGCGGCCTTATCGAGAGTACTAAAACTCTATTTTTTCAATAAATTAATTGGTTTATTTATGTTGCGAGTTGAGTTATTCTTATGATAAAAGCAGAAAACTCTCAGTTCATTTATTTTGTTTTAACTTTTTAAGTGACTTTCAAGCATTTGGGTTTGTTTCTGCTGTTAAAATCGCCTTTTTTATCTTCGTTTATATATATATATATATATATATATATATATATATATATATATATATATATATATATATATATGTGTGTATTTGTGTGTATGTGTGTGCGTGACTTGAGAGTAATTTCCTGAATTTTTTTTTTATTTTAGACAATGTTTGTTATCTGTTAAAATAACGCCTATTTATATTACCTTATTTATGATTTCCATCACCATTGTACATATGCACATTGCATGAAATGAAAAAACTCTGAGCAGTTGGGATGTCATTGTTTACCTACCATTCACAGCATATCTTTAACCTTTTAATGTTTGGTTTTTCTTGATGAAAATGAATTAGTGAACTACAATGGATAGGTTCGTTATTGTGTTGCGCATATTTTCCATTTTTTGAGCATCATTTTCTGTTAATATTTGTGATGATTGCTGTTTATGCAGTAACTAGTGCTCATTACCTCGACTTATATATTTATAATAATATACATAGGTTACTTATAAATATATAAGTAGCATGATGTTATATTGCAAAGTACTATCATTCAATCGACAAATTGTTCTTTACTATTCATTCCCACCATTATTTTCACCAAAAAATTGGCTGTAGATAAGCACATTCTTAGTTTGTATGCAGTTATATGCATCTTTTGTATATTTATCACGACCTAGCCCGATCACCTGTATTAAAATATTTATTTTTCTATTTCAAATGCGTATATGCTAAGTGTTTGATTGTGTTGTTGTTTTTCAATTATTAACAAGAATCTAATCGATGTAACCTTTGTCGACAGTTCACGTCGATTTGTTTGTGTTCGCCGGCTACGTATAAACGCCATATTTCTCAACTGTTGAGTTCATGGCATTTCAACTGAGAGTGACCTCGGGCGACTTTAGTTTTATTGCATTCTCACTCTGATCATGTGCTTCGTGGGTTAAATTCATTTAGCCATTAGCGCTAATGAGTGTGACATCGCTTTAGCCAGTGTCATGACTAGTCATTCAAGGCGTTTTGTAGGGAATAAATATGAGGTTATGTAACATTGTGCGTAAGTTTCGAAACTAGATTATTGATGTAATGATTATTCGGGCGACAGTAGCATAGTATCCAACCGACATTCCGCTGGAACGTGTCTCCGCATTAGGTGAAAGTGTGGTCTTTCGTTTAATAGGATCTCATTGAGGAGGCCTTGAATTTCTACAATACCATTTATCGTATTAATATAATTTTGTTTAGGATATTAGTTGTAGACTTAAATTAAGTGGATTTTGAACCAGTTATTCGCGCCAATAACTGAGCAAATGGTTGATTTTTTACGATTTTTCTGATTTCGATGCCTCGTGGTATGAACAATTCTTTTGCAGCCACCAAATTCATTGGTTATTGACAGTTCAATTGTCGCGATATGCAAAGTTGAGAAGACGGTTGTCATTACTGACAGCACCTAAATGCATCCTAATTTACAATTTTATGTTTTACTACTGCATAACGACGAGATTCACAATTATGTGTGGGCTGTAAGGGGAACACCGTGGTTGCGCAGTTGTGTGTTGACGGTTTATCTAGTTGTTTTCCATATTCATTGAATTTTCCCGTCATGCAACCGGTGGATCTTGCCCAATTAAACCGGCAGCGTTTTAACGCAACTTCCCGGTAATAAATATGTAGAATTGAAGACGTTATGCTGCTCCGGTCGGTTCTACCGCTAGATGTGATTATTTTCCGAGCAAGCCTGCATTGGCTCCATAGGATGGCGGCGTCTCGCAACGCTACCTCCTTAGTAGCGGATAATAATTGCCACCATTATATATGCAATAGACTACCTGTTGATTATATTGTTTGTTCTTATTGTTCTTTTCTTGCAAGATGTTCTTGTGGCCTTTTGGATGACTATCGATAATCTGTTTCATAACGTGATCTGTGACTAAAAAATATTTGTACATGCTTAGATCCAATTCTACTTTGTTGTTAGAAGACGATGAAGGTACCTGATGCCTTGGACATTTTTTAAGGGTAAATGTATAGATTTTTTATTGACTCATATTATATGCTTGTATTAACGTACCTTCTAAAAGTAAAGTATTTGAAAAAATGCGTTTAACCAGGTTATTTTTCTGCAATTTACTAATGCGAATTTGGTTACTTTTAAATAGACCTGTTCTGCGAACAATGCCTTGGCATGTTAGAATTGCCTTTAACATAAGTGTGTACACTATTTGTCAATAGGTTTCATCCATGACCGACTACATCCTGATTTGCAGACGACTTTTGTCCTCTAATCTGGGCGCAAGAGCCAAGTGCACATGAGACAACGGATCAATAGATGGATTTGGTTATCATTTCTCGGTCACCAGAATAAATTGGAAATTCCGCTTCGGGCGACCGGCCAGGTCCAGCGAGATATTCGACAGTCTAAAATCGGATAGTTTTGACCAGTAGAACTTCAGGGAAATGAACATTTCTGTTGCCGCTCCCCCCTGTAATCACCATCATCATGATCAAATACAACACTCTAACAACAACCGTTAATAACTGATGTTTCATTGAAAAAATGCCATGATGAAAATATATACTTTTCTAAATACACACATGAAACTAATAATAAACGCATTTTTATTTAAAAAAAGTATTAATTTAAAACAAAATAATTGTTAAAGGAGTATGATTTATGAAAGAAAGGACCTACATCAGATGGATAAACTTATGGTTTCACTGTATCGCTCTCTGTAAATTCGGCCGATTCGATTTCGGTCTGTCTAGCGCCGATCAAGCCTGTACCGCTATTTACAATCTCTACTGGAATCAGAGCATTTCGCCACTTGCTAACTAAGAGAAAACGGCATGGGAGCTCGTAAGCTTCGGCAGGAGTTTGCCGCCACCCACGCATCGCATACGTTCCGGCACTTGCTTAGTGTTGCTAATGAGTTGGTGGTGGAGTTGAAGCGTAATTACCTCTGCGAATTGTGAACTCTTATCTGATGTGTTACTTGTGGTGATTATAGCAAGGGGTACCGGATTCTCCAGTTTTTAGCGCACAGTTAGTCAAGAACTTAGAATATTTTTGCAATGTCTAACTAGCCGAAATCATTTTGGCAAGCGATGTTCTTTTTAGAATTATATTAAAACTAAAAACCTCATGAGTCGACGGTCTTCTTTAGTAGAAATAACGATTGAAAATGACTCATACAGGCCTATTGCTGCTCAACTGAGTGGGAGAGTGCCGTTGTGGTATCCCTTTTAACGCTGGAGCCAAAAATCGAGATGACGACTGCATCACAGTTGATCACTGATATATTCTGTTAATAATTCTTGTAGAGTGAGATAGGTATACTAGGCCTGTTTGGGCAAAGCTTCTATCAGGTATTGAATTCTCGCGCTAAATGCATACACTCCAGCGGACTCGGGTTACGCCCGCAGTAACAGAGGTCCACCATAGTTGATTTTCTGAGCTATCCGTCTGCTTTAGCCTTATTGGCGCATAAAATTTCATGGAGGGCTAGGCTTAATGATGGCGATTTGAGGAAAATTTTTCGTCTTCTCGGAGCCTATTGTACAGATTCATTGGCTTAGGCCCACATCAGTAGTCATTCACCGAACTATGATTCGTTCCGGTGTTATAAAGGTGTATTGTTGCTCTAACCTGTTTCAGAATTGTCCTCGATGCTATACTTACTAAGGTATCTGGTACAGTGCCAGGAGTAGAGATATGTGGTGTTCGACTAGCTAAAACTTGAATACGCTGTTAATGATGTTCTGATAGCGGACAAAGACGAGTTGTAGATAACTGAGTTAACTGTGTTCAAGGCTTCAAAAATAATTATAGTGGTTAATTTGGATTATAAGCTTAAGAGTATGCTGTAGAACACATTGATACTTGTCTTCATCGAATTAGTCTACCTGGGCTTCCTGGCAGAAACATGAGAAATCGGCTTCTGTCAAGATTTCGAGAAGTATTATTTTTGCTTTACACAGTCGACAAATTTCGGCCGCGTTGCGATTAATAAGCAGATTTCGCTATAATTTTTTGCGCGACACAAAAATGGAAACGGAAATGTGGTCTATAAAATAAACAACAAGAGGCCGCTAATAACGGTTGCACGAGTCGAAAGGGTGACGAAGCGCATGAAATTTTTCTATGCGTCCCTTACCCAGCTTGAACCAGGCCTTGTTTGGCCTACTTCGCTCCTCGAATCGTTCTGAGGATAACAGCGGTGACCAGCTTTGATGCCACACAAAACAAACTGGTATCACGACAGTTGACAGGAGGACTAATCACTGTTTTGTGGATGAGCACTCATTTAGGATAGATTTTCGCCCCGAATTACAGCGGTTATTTCGCGCAGATCCCTCTAAAACTTTGTTCCACCAAACTTGAAATATTGATTAGCAACATTAAACTGTTTCTGACCCTTATCCTCCGCGTGGCTGACGATAAACTTTTCTACGCATACGAGCCAGGAATCAATCTTGGTTTAGCGACACTTTACAGAATGGGTCCGGTGTTTATATCAAGATCTAAAACTTGATTAGAGCAATTGTTATCACCGCTCGCGCAGCCAATGTTCGATTAATTATATAAATTAGCATTTGAATTCCACTTCCTTATGTAGCATACGGTCTGGTCTATAATAACAGATTGGGAATGGTTAGTTGGAACTTTGGGTCTAATGGATGCCATATGAGCTCCTAAAAGGAAAAAAGACTAACCGAGTTACATTGGTTAGTATATAACTGAAAATTGTGTGTAGTATACGGCAGGATGGCTCAGTGGTTGGAGCACCAGTTTCCGAAGCAGACGTGCCCGGGTTCGAGCCCTGTCCGCGGCAAATTCTTGCCAGTACGTGATGAGTTCCTCAAGGATAAGTGTTGCATCTACTTACAGCCAGAATTAATTTTCCTGTTTTAGATTTTGCTTGCCGTCTTGATCTAATTTGGCGTTGAAATAACCGACGTCCACTAGCATGTCTGGACGTTTCTAAAGGTCTGAGGTGGAATTTGGTAGTTTCACATGAAAAGCATTCTGTTCCTTAGCAGAATGGTTTAGAGATTTCGCGTACACATTTACGACTCATAGAACTGGGTTGCCTACACGCAACGTAGCATAGGCAAAGAGAAAGTTTAATGCTCCAGTCAAGTGAGGCTTTCGTTGTCATACTGTCAGCGAAATGACAGCATCATTAATGGCTTCATACTTTTTTCCCTAATACGAGCGCATAATGGTTTCTTTCTATTAATGAGGAACGAATGTGGCAGACTGTAAAGTGCTAGGCAAGTTGTGGTCACAGCGCTTGTGTAGTTCGCTGGCCATACAGAACTGACTAGCTGAGATTGGCGATGCCAACTAACATCTATCCATTTTTGTGCAAAATGCATTTGGTCAGTTTTGTTTAGGCCATTGCCAACTGAATGCCACGAGGCATTGATCAGGAGCGTGATTCACGAGTCGACCAGTTCTTTCAGGTAGCTCTTCGACGTGCCTTCGTCAAATAGTTGAGCATGCAAGTTAACTTCGGATGGTTAATTATCCAAGAAGGTCGATAACATCCTGCATGCCAGGCCACTATGGCAACTGACGATCGGCTTGTTTGGCTGAAGAAATAAGCTAGCGGTGTCATGGCCTGATATTGTTATTCGTGATATTGGGCACTTGACCACACCGCTCCGTACTCTTACTATTAAAAGAGACGCTTCGACTGGTAAAGAGATGCGGCAATCTAGCAACATGTAAAAGCCTGCTTAATTCTGATCTGAAGAATCTTTTGAAACCTAGAGTTCGGATCACATAGTTCTCCGTTTATTTGTACATATATATATATATATATATATATATATATATATATATATATATATATATATATATATATAACTTAATTCCTAAAAATAACCGGTTTCACTGTTATTGAGAACTCGTAAGAAACTTTCCAGAATTTACACAGCCAGGACTCTAAACGTGGCATATTTTCATCACTAAAGCCGTGCATAAAATTCAATTTTGGATTGTAAAAAGTGACGTCCTGACAGCCTTTTCTCCAGGTGGAGCCTATTGAGCATCGTGTTCTGCCTAAAGTTCCAATGAGCTGCAATAATAACGCAAATGTGATCCGACTGGTACCCCATCTTCTGCAATTCTGGCAAAATGAGAACGGAATTTGCTACCACTTCGCAAAGATCCGATTGAACCTCATTTCCAAGTACGCAACCATTTTGTCTTCGTTCAGGTTTTGTGCGGAATCGTCCCTTTCTTCCGAAGGCTTCAACATCGTTCATACTATCCACTGGAAATGAAGTCAGGTATTAGATTAGATCGGAGCTCATTTCCAGTGGTTAGTGTAAGCCATGTTGTAGCTTTCAGAAGAAAGGGACGTATCTGTACCCAGTTTGAACGAAGACAAAAGGACGCGTACTTGGAAATAGGGGATAAATAGGATCTTTGCGAAATTGATAGGGCAAAGTGACAACCCGAGATTGAAAATTGCGGAGATTCAACATAATCACGTCATGACAAGTTTTACTGAGCAACTCCTACTTTCGATGGAGGGATTAATGGTTAACCAATTGCACAACACTACAAAAATACTGGAAGATTTTGTCTAATGAAATTCACATGAATAATCAAAATTTTAGCTTCATGAATGAAAGGCAAAATTATGTGAGACAGAACGCACTAGGAGTTCATAGCTAGCATACACACACAATAACTCAGATTAAGTTCAATTCAAATTCACGTCTGTGTATGCGTTATGCCATTGACGCGTGCATAAATTCAATACTGGCATACGCATACTAGCGTACATTTAATGGTATAACAAAAAATGACTGCACACCTACTAACCAATCAAAATAGCTTAAATATGAATATCACTGACTTACGAGGCATTTCGCAGAATAAAATCAATTTCGTTATACTAGGGCAAATGTCAATGAAAACTACAAGTAGGTGTTTAACTTCACTGTTAAATTTCTTGGCTTTGAATTTAACAGAAGAAAGAAAATGCAGCTCAAACTGTACTAAGTTGGCATAGCCAGAACGAACAAAATGTAAATATCTTCGCGATTCGACCGAATGTCTTATGTTCGAGTCAAATAAGAGTTTTGGCTAAAAGTGATGATTTGAAGCAATAAAAACGAGGCCATCATCAATTAATTGATGCATATAAAATGAAATGGGAATTATTCAGTTTTCCTAAAATACACACAAACACACGTATATATATATATATATATTCTTATAATTAGGAAAACACAAATAAGAATACTGTTAAATTAAAAAGGAATGGACATCATATATATATATATATATATATATATATATATATATATATATAAATTAAGAACAAAATGATGAGGTTGAAGAAAGCATTAGTTCTTTGAATCTCTTGGGCAGGTGCATGACCTAACAGAAACATTTTTGTTCTATGACAGGAAACGCATATTTCAATCATGCCGTATTTTCATTTATTCAATGCACTTACGGACAGAAACTGGGGAATTGGAGATAAGCAGACTGAGCATTATGGCAACGAATCAGAATACGTGTTAGAACCAGCAAGCTACAGTTGGTTACTTGTTTAATTGCCAATAAACTAATGGTAATAATTTAATTTTTAAATGAAGCTTTTCTGTATTTCTCACAAATGGTTAATATCCGTTATAATGTTGAAATCCGATTCATTTTAAGTGTATTGTAGAATACCACTACTCATATTTTGAAGTGCTTTTTGAGCTGATTAGTACGTCGTCTACTTTGCCATTTAATCGAATGGGAAAGGCAACGATGATAGAAACAGTAGGCAGAACAATAAGATTCAATACCAGAGGACTACTTGTTATCACGGAATCCGAGTAAAAAAAAAGAAGGAAACTTGCTTCCAGACTGTCATTTCGAGTGTTTAAAACAGGTTTCCAGACTCGAAACTGACGCCTATTCCGTTCTTCTCCTTGATTGCACAACGCAGCGATTCTGGCGTTGGCTACACAACTTTGAGTATGTATTGCTTTTTGATTAATGAGTGTGGAGTTTAAATTAGTTTGAGATGTGCATCCATTGTAGCTTTCTGAAACCGCATTCACGTTCAAACTCGCATCCTGTGATTTATGTACACAATCTTCGTAGGAAGTGCGTCAAACTTCTAGTGATGTGCTAGTGAAGCGTGTATGTTTGGCAGGTGCGCGGCGCGATAAGATGTCAAAGGATGACAAGCCGCAAATGTTCTTTGATAGACGAAAGGAATTCTGAGCGAGTTGAAAAGGTTATTCTGGATGGAGACCTGTGAAATTTTTAAACTGAGATCAGTTTGTTGTTAATCAAGGCTTGTCTAAATTCTATGTAACTTGTGCTGAGAGATCGTGTGTATTTATTTCTGAGACTTTATCTTGGTAATTAAATGAATTGATTTCCTTCTAAACCAAGATCTAACGTCATGCAGTTGTTCTATCAACCTTAGATACTCGATGCAGAACATCGAAACACAATAGAATTTCACTCATAGGGAGAAGTTAATCCGTCAATCTTATGAACTGTCAATTTTTCTAACAATATTCTACCGATAGTCGGGTACAGACTAAACTACTACCTGTGGAGAGACAGACTACTTTTACAATAAGTGCGCATTGCAAATCATCTACCTGACATAATTTTATTACCTACCAAATGGAAATCACTTCGACCCAAAGCGATGCAAAGCTGATGTCGTCTCCTGATTCACGTTGTGGTGGCGAAGCTTATAATAAAGCTGATGGAAATGTGACGGCGTTTCAGGTGAACTCAGACTTTGATAGCCGAAAAGAGTTGGAACATTTAGACGGAAGCATACATGGGGATGCAACTTGGCTTTCAACACTAGGGGATTCGGAGGATTACAAGGATGAGATCAGTGCAAGGACTGCCCAACACGAAGGATTCTACTACCGTAAACTAAGTCAACTAATACCCTCGTTGGCAGAAAATATGGAGCCTCATCACCCAATATGCCCGGTCAACATTTTGGAGCATGCCATCGATTACATTCACGAGCTGGAGATGGAGTTGTCTGTCAAGTGTCCACATCGCCTGTCTAGTCTAAGAGCCGCGTCTACTAGCCGGATTCAAAATGAATAGGCATTCGTCCATCGTCTGTAATTAAGTTACAGAACAATCTCGATCATGCTTGACTTACCAAGACAGGTGTACTCTGTGAAATAAAAATGACGGGATCACATAAACATTCGTTACATAAACTCACTTGACAGTCGTTTTTCAGCTCTGCGCTTAGCCTAACATTTTAGCTATGAATGTGAGTGCTAGCACACTACCTGTGGGGAGTAGAGAAGTTGAGAGTTTTAATAGCATTTTGAGAACAGTTTCTGATTTCTAGAGGTAAATTCACCACAGAATTTACATGAATTGTTAAATTTTATGCAAAAGAACAGATGACATCTTCCCTGTCGCCGAACCTCTTGACTGAAGCTGGACAAATGTTGTCAGTAGAGTAAACTGGTTAGTAACGTCATCAGGACAAATGGAGGCATTAAGCAGGATAGTACACGTTCTGTTTACGCTACCCTTAATGACATGTTATTAAAAACTGATTTATTACCACTTAACAGGTGATAGGCCGAGGCCTTTTATCCCTTTTTGTTTGGTCGACGCTTCAAAGAATCTTTAATCTCCATTACCAAAGCTAAGTTGTACGGCTGTGGCAATGCATTGCTATATTTTTCTATAAAAAAGGTTTGATGCTCACCTCGACGAATTCGAATCGCCTCCCACATGGCAGAAATGACCATCCGATTACAGCGTGTTAAAGTTAATTTTTTGTTGGCCAATTATATTTTTCACGATTTTGATCGGCAACTTGCTTCTTAATTGCTGAACTTAAATCAGTGAATAATGCTTCATTATTATGCCTAGTGTATTACGCTCACCTGTAAACACGCAGCCTTGATAAAGATGAGTGCAGTTGTGCAACCATGAATTTCAATGTTAGGCGTCGGCTGTAAATTTACGCTCTGCCGTCCAATCATGCTGGTGGATTGAGTCGGTGCCAGTCTGACCTCTCTTAGTTGGCCAGCTCGCTATGAGAAACTATAATCGCGTGAAAGCACGACCAGTATAGCCCACCTAGTCAAGAAGTCGTAAAATATGTCCTACCAATGCTATGATCCAGTCCCCAGTGATTGGCAATCATACATACATACGTACAAATATACCTAAACACATAAAAAACGTACATTCGTAAATTCATACTGATAAACAGTAGTGCACCAACACAGTGTAATCATGATTCACTGCTACATCAACATAAAAAATACATGGTTTTGTGTGGGCTGCATATGAAAAATAGGTCTCTCTTGCCTAGTTATCGATTGAGACTGTGCTAGTCTGACCACTCGTCATTGGCCTGTAGGGTAGGAGGAACTTTAACAACGCTGAAGCGTCTCGAGTATAACCCAATTCGTCATACATGCGCAAAAGTAGTCGGAAGTTTATGCAACATTTTTATCATAATTTCACTCCCGTAATAGGGAAGCAGGGGATGTTCCGATGGCGTCCACATTACCTGTGTTGGTATACTTAAAATATACAATATGAGCATTGCTTTTTTTGTAACTTTAGCTAGTCTAGTAAATTATTTTGATCTAATTTGTATATTGCTCTACAATTTCATATATAAAAGCAGAACGCGAGGCTTTCTTGGGGCGTAATATTTTACTGAAAAGAAAAACGTAAATTAAACACTTCGTATTACAATGTTTTTTCAATAAACATTTATGCTTCAAATAACCGCGGATTTCTTCTTTTTCATACCTAATGCTCAGCATTTGTCAATTTTACTTTATTCACAATTGTTTACAGGTAAGGTCAAGTTTGATTTCTATTACCAAGAATAAATTCGAGTGGTTCCATTTGTTAGTTCATAGTGCTCGTAAGATAATATGGAGAGGCCTGTGAAATTTTGTATCTGTTACCTAAAATTAATAAAATTCATCTCTCTTACCAGGAAAGACGTATAAATTGTTTGAAACTGTAAACATTTGAAATTGATTTAAATCTGTTTAAAGCACGAATTCACTCTCATAAGTTAGTAGATGACTACATTTTGGCACGAAACAGATGTACACGAGATTATACTTTCCGTTCGTGCTCTCATTGGATTGGTGATATTTGAAGTAGTTTGTGTATTAGGTGCGCAACACCTAATACACAATTGCATATATATATATATATTAGTTCTCCGCCACAAACAGTATCTAACTTATAAGACGTATACTTTTTTTAAAGCCGTAAACATCTAAAATTGATCTGAAGCTTTTTTTTCAACGCGAATTCACACATACGTTTGTAGGTGACTACGTTTTGGCTATAACGCCGGCTGATTTTATCGGTTAAACATAAGCGAACATTTAAAGGCCTTCCATTTTGAAAAGTTCATACGCAGGATATGCAATTGTCGCGTGAAATGAATTTAAAAACGCATCGTGTGATTGAATTGACGAATTTCAACAGATGAGCTAAGTTAAACGAACAGTGCCTGTGAGGGCGGTGATAACATTTATTTGAATCAAGGTTGTGATTATGATGTAAGCACCAGTCCCATTATGCACACACATTTGTCAATACAAACCAAGCATTTTATAATTTATAAATGACAATTCATTCTGTATACCGGTTCGTGTCTTTATTGGAAACGTTTCACATACGGTCCAAAATTTGGTGCGGACAGGGCTCGAGCCCGGGCACGTCTGCTTTGGAATCTGTTTTCCTAAGCACTAATCCACCTTTTACTACATTATACAATGCTTGGTTTATACTGAAAAATGTATGTATCGAATGGGACTAGTGTGTACAACAAGATCACAACGTTGATTTAAATAAGAAGAGTTAGATTGCATTGTTCTATGTGCGCTCGTAATACCAATTGCTCGAACCGTAGGCATCGTGAGGATCGTATCTGATGCGTTCCAAATAAGGACGAAACCGGTCTACTGGATGAATTGCCTTTTCTACACTATACAATTCTCAGTTTATACTGAAAGATATGTAAGTAATTAATGGGTCAGGTGCTTATATCAAGATCGCAACTTTGATTATAGTAATTGTTATCACCGACCACACAACCAATATTCGTTTAATTATATAAATTTTCATTTCAATACCACCTTCCCATGTAGTGTGATGTCTGTTCAGTAATGACAGATTGGGGATGGTTAGTTGGAACTTTGGGTCGAAATGGATGCCATATGCGCTCCACCTAAAGGAAAAAAAGACTAACCAAGTTACATTAGTTAGTATGTAACTGAAAAATTGTGTGTAGTGTGCAGCGGAGTGGCTCAGTGGTTAGAGCACCAGATTGCGAAGCAGACGTTTCCAGGTTCGAGCCCTGTTCGCGGCAAATTCTGGCCAGTAAGTGATGAGTTCCAAATAAGGACGAAACCGGTCTGCTGGATGAATTGCTTTTTCTACATTAACCAACGCATACCTTATACGTACAAATGTATGTATTTAATAGAGCGTGTTTATATCAAGATCGCAACCTCGATTTAAATAATTATTTTTTACCGTGTCAATGGTACTTAAATTTAGCCGCACCAATTCTTTTATTCTAATGACGTTTCTGGGGAGCGTCATTATCACCTACCAAGAAATTGCGTGTTCTGCTACAACTGATATGCGAAGTACTGTGACCAGTCAAAAAAAGCTAATTAAGTAATTAAAAAACGGGCTATTGAAACTAGGCTGTCATCTGCCCATAAATGCATTTCTTTTTGCGTGTTTCTATTTTATATGGCGTAGAAATTTAATCTTATAGAGTATTAGAAATATGTTAGGATATACGCATTAATATCCAGTAGTTTCAATTTTAAGCTCGATTTCTTAGATCGCGCAAGGAACTTTTGAGCGAATTTTTAGAAATGGAAAAGAAAGTGGTTATAGTTGTCAACTTTCATAACAATAGCTCTCTTGATCAAAGTTAATTGTGTTTGGTCAAGATTAGAGCTGAAATTCACCTGTAAGTTTTGCCATTATGAAAGCATGACCACGTCAAATATAGTCTATACTTCTTTAAATAAAGTATACGAACTTCAGATACACAGCAATCCTATTGTATTTAATCAGTAGCACAACAGAAAAACTACGTCCAGTCACACGTACCGACGTGTTTCGACCTTTATGATAATCGTCAGAGCACAATGGAAGACTAACTAGCGAAGCTCAAACTGCAATACACATAGAAAGCAAAATACGATATGCGGTTCTCACCTCCAGCTGTCTCGCATACCTTGTACTTTACTGCCGTCGTGTTCTAATGATGATCATAGAAGGTCACTACGCGTCAGTACATTTGACTAACGCTAGGTTTGCGATGTTATGCAACTGGTATGATACAATGGGATTGGTATTTATAGCAAATTCGCCAACTTTCTTTAAAGGAAGTTTATCACCACCTGCGTAATCAATGATTGCTAAATTGTATACCATATTTTATTCTTTTATATA
This sequence comes from Eudiplozoon nipponicum, assembly GCA_029291075.1. Classification (NCBI taxonomy): domain Eukaryota; kingdom Metazoa; phylum Platyhelminthes; class Monogenea; order Mazocraeidea; family Diplozoidae; genus Eudiplozoon; species Eudiplozoon nipponicum. Next base: position 50,340 of record JAQBSW010001646.1, read on the forward strand.
CAAATGGAGCATTATCATGTTATAATTGGTGGTGCTAAAACCTGATCATTGTTACGTCGAATAAGGTCATTTTGTTTATTGTCACATTTTTTCAACCGTATATTTAGACACTTTTCTGAGTGATTTTCTCAAAGTCCCGTCATCACATCAAATGTAGAAAAGTAATAAATAAAGTAACGAATTCCTTTAAACGGCTTTATTTAAACATATGTTAAGCTGATCTCATAAAAATTACTGACGTTTCATTAGGGAAACGTGCGTTAAAAATGCTGGTGTGCGTATGTCCATTACTGGGAAGCACCTGATTAATTATAATTCCGTGCACGTTTACGTTCATCAAAGTGAAAACCATAGGGCTATAATTAGAATTTAATTTTGCATGCATCAGACTAACTGCTTTTGTTCTGACCATGCAAAATGACGTAACTAAGACCGATAACAGGGGTTGGGGTGGAGGGAAAATACTACATAGTCATCAATATTAAAATCATGCGAAGGTATTGTCAAACGTTCTTAAAATAATAAGCTTAATTAAGATATGTAGTAAAAATAAATGAAGGTTCGAAAAGAGCATTAAAATGCCTACTAAATGAAAGGCAATGGAAATAATTTAAGAAAGGTTATATTTTACACAAAAATTCATTGATACGTTGTACTCTCTGTAAAGAATCGAAGATAATCGATGCAATAGAATTACAATAAATAAATGATAAATTAGTGAAGAAATATAAATTTTATAACGAGAAATATAGGCTTATCTTAATTCAGTTTACTTTATGCCTTGCAGTAGTAAGTTTCATATTTCGTCGTTTTCCCTCTTCTTTGTCTACCCTTAGCTTCTTTTTTATTTCTAATGTCATTTCTCTACTTAATTTGGATAGATTCTCTGAACATTTTTGTGGGTCTGTTACGACAGAATAGCGATATACGTCGAAAACCATGACATTTAATTGTACATCAGGCCTTCACTGAATATCGTGCTAGATCAGATCTATTATCATGCCGATATTTATACATATTCCTATGTTCTCCTCTACTTACCTTAATTAGGCGCATGGTTTCACCCCCATAGATGAGGTTACAGTTTTTACATAAGTTTCAGTACTACACTGATGTACCAAAAGGTTAAATTTTATCCTTTTGGTTAGGAATTCTAGTGCCCAGGCTAATAGATTGTCTTAAAACGGTTCGTATGCTGTTTTTGTAAAGCACGAATTATACTTTCTTGCATGGTTTAGATTCCGATATTACCATGACTCCACAATCTTTCTTCGTTCTATCTGATTTAATAGTCATTGATTTTATGGTAGCAATTTTCATCCTATATGGGCCATTTGATTTAAAATTTTGACGCATGCTTGAGCAAGTATTCTTCCTGTAAACGTGTCTTTCTGATTTTGAACCATTCATAGTCATAGTTGATATACAGGAAAGATAAATTCCGAATGACCCCCATTCAGTCGTAAATTAGAGTTCGCTCACTTGATTATCGAAGATATGGAAATTTACAGTTTCATATTACTCATGATTAAAAAAAAACTCATTTACACTCTATGAATCGTAAATATAATTTTGATTTCAGAGGTTCCATATTTAAAAAGATATTTCACCAAATATTAAATGAAGAATTTAATTTTACTTTGAACGACAAAGCATCTTTCGACAGCGCAGCTTCTTTGAGTGTTAAATTTGTTTTTATTCTAATATCTTCGAGCTTCTTCGCGTTGTTCTAACGTTTCGAATACTCATTCCCGCGGTCATCCTCAGAACTCGTTCAATAGTCACATAAATGGTAGCAGAGAAAACTCAATAAAACAACACACAGGTGACGTGTGGATTCGCCTAGCAGTCGCATCTTCCCTCTATAGACCTTGGTTACCGAAGCAAATTCTGTAGCTTTTGTTACTGTTTATCGCATGACCTGCTCGACCAAATGAAAATTATCTCGCCAGGGCCCCGGCGCCTTGTGGCACCAGCATTGTAATCCCTCTTTCATCGTACGGTGTGCTCATTCGGCCGTCGCGTTAGTCTGAGGGTGGTGAGTTGCTGCCCGGGAACGCTTTATAACAAGGTTCTCGCTCCGCTGGTTAAATTCTCTCAACTTGAACTCTTCAACCTGGTTGGTAACGAAAACCTGTGCTGTACCGTATCGACTGAGCCAGCGCTCATCTAAGCCTTTTATAATCTTATCTGTTGTGGTTAGCTTCAATAATAAAAACTCGACATAACGTTTAAACATACCGAACATAAAAAACACCTAGACTACACAGCCACGTGCGACATCCAGCGGATTCACAAAATTGATTTTCACAAACTGGTTTCGTGCAGTAGTACTGAAGGAAATCTAGGTGAATTTTTTTTGTTGCTTACAACGCTGACATGAGGTGCACCGTTGAAATAGTTACGAGTCCCTTTTTACATGCCAGTCCAATACAATCGCGACTTCAATGTTTGGATGAGGCGTCCGGCACCGGAATGTGTCAGTGTTTCATGCCAAAAATCTATCAATTCGGTTTGTACTGATTCTAGCACAAACCATCGCACTGATTGTCCTTCTTTTCGCATCAATAGCCCGTTTTGCAGGATCAAAGCTTTATATTGTTCGGGCATCACTGTGCCGTTCATTAGCTGGCTGCATATTTCTTGACACGTAGAATAATCGTTCTGTTCAGCGGAGACCTTTATAAATAGCGACACTCGAAATGCTAGTGTTCTTCAATAGCTAGGGTTACTCGTTTATTTAAAATAACTAGAGACCGAAAATGCACTAGTGCTTTGTGATCAATAAATACGTCCGCATAACCACCGATGACAAAATATCTAAACTTTTGTAGGGCCCACTGTACGGCAAAATGTCTTTTCTTGCTGGCAGTACAAATTTGCTCTAACTTGACGAGATTTCGACTCATATACTGAGCCGAAATTCCGTAGGCTTGTAATACTGCTTACATGCCAATATCTGAGGCGTTAGTTACAGTTGGCATTCTCTCCATCGGGAAAGTAAAAACATTGTCGTCTATAAATTTCTGTTTACACTGGATAAAAACTCTTTTTGTGCCTCCATCCAATCAAACGGTATCTTAGCACTAGTTAACTGGGAAAAGTGTTGGTGTGCAACCGCCATCCATAGACATTCTTCATAACAATAAACTGTTGCAATTTATTTTCTCGTGATGGACACCGGATAATCCTTGATAGGCTGCATGCTCGAATCTAAGGGCATATATCCACTTCCTGAAACTGAGCAACTCACGAACCACCCTTGCCCATATATCTGCACTTTTCAGGATTAAAATGTAATCGACGTTCTACGGCTTTGGACAATATCTGCAGCCGAGCACGCAAATGTTGTTCCGTAGTTGCTCATCTGATGACATCGTCACCGTACTTTGTAGTACAGAGCAAGTCAAATACGACGGAGTCCAGCATTCTTTGGTAAACGTTCGGTGCGTTCTTCATACCAAAATGGTACTCGGGTGAATTGGGCATGAATTTGGGGAACTAGTACTGATAATTTTCACCGGCCATTGGATCGAACGCAAATTTGCCACAAGCCCTGCTTTAGTTCATTCACAACAAACCGCTTGCTCTCCATTAGCTGTAGTAACAGGTCGCGCATGGCGACATTGTATACGAGTCAAGTTTAGTCACCGCGTTTAGTTGCAGGATATCAACCGCCGGTCTGAGAAAACCATTTTATTTTGTAACGCAAACCTTATGAGATCGAAACAAAAATGAATATGGGTCAAGAACACCGGCCTCCATAAACTCTTGCGATGCCTGTGTCGCTGCTACTAGTTTCTTTGGAGAAGCACCATATAGTGTTGTGTTTTGTAACGTTAGCTTAATTTTTGCCATATTTAAAAGCAATCAAACGTTGGCTCAGGAAATTCGGCGCAATCAGGTGCTGAAATATAGTCTCATACTGGCTTAGAAGTCTATCTATCATCTGAGCGGCCAATTATCCCCTCCTGCACTGGAGTGCTGCCTATAGACTATATGGAACTCATACTCTTCGACCTGGAGTGGCAAATAAATTTATTCTGTTAATCAGTGGTCTTAACCCATTTACTAATAGAGTCCTAACTCGACAAGGGTGTCCGGGTATTCGCCGCGAATAAATGTATAGACTAGACACAATCATTCATTAATAAAATGGTGCACCATTTTCCCGAAAACACAATCAGCATGCCAGAAGCCTGACACAAATTTTCTCTCATAGGTTGTACCTTGTTTAACGGCAAAGCCATGAGTAATACCGAAACATCAGCTCCGGTATCAGAAGGCATAATCATGGGCTGTTCGTTAAAGAGTTCGAAAAATGTAACATTAATAATAATCACTACGTGTGGTTACGTTTCCAGGACTCCTTTTTCTTAGAGAGCCATATAACTCTGAGCAGACATTAGGATGCTCTGCTGATTCTCGTCCGTTGAATTTGAAATCTGAGCACCTGAAGGATTTATTTTCCAGGCAGTCCCTCGATTATCAATGTTTGTGAGGAGGTGAACTCTGTTCCTCCATTGAAATGGTTGTTCTCACAGAGAACTAGTCTGACTTTGCTGCTCTCTGATGCGTGTCAGATAACCTGGTAATGGTTTAAGTCTGTATAATTCGTAAAACACATCCTGATATCTGGCATAGAAGTGATCAATACTCGTCGTCTAAATTTTGCGTACAGCAGGTCTATTGGCATTTATAATCTGACTTCAACCGTACGTACCACCAATTCGTGGACGTTCAGGCGTAAATTTTGTGCGTCTAACAAAAAATCTTGCGCTTGCACAGAGGCTTCCAATTTGTCTAACAAAAACTTCGACCTTTTCACATCCATGGGTACAAGCATAGGCTTAAATTTTAATTAATGCCGTAAATAACTAGGCGATTCTGATGTGAACATAGACAGAGGGTTGGTGGCTGCTACATGGGTTCGGTCACCATTGTTATAATGACTCATATTTGTTGGTTTGGTTATGTGCATTCCATCAGAGTTTACTACGAGTGTTATATCCAGATTCTTTTTGTTTCCACCCAACTCTGCAGTTATGTTTGTCAATTGTGTTGATAATATCGATTTATAGTCTCCTTCTAATTTTTCACAAGAAATCATTTTACTAGACACACACACGCTTGATTTTGAATCAATAATTTCTATGAAGTTGTTCATATGAAGCGCTTCCCTTTATTAAAACAAATTAAAAATAATTATTGCAAGAAGAGGCGTACTATTAACTTCACCGATATTGGTTGGGTCGTTTATGCGGATTCCCTTAGAATTTATTATAAGTCTGTCGTCCGGCCGAAACTTAATAACTTCTAACTACGCGGTCAAATTGTTCATTTGAGCAGAGAATATCCGTACTAAGTTTTCCAATACGACAGAAGCTATTTTGTTCACTCTACACGAATTTTTTATTTTGAATTAATTATTTATAGGAGTTTTCTCGTATAAAGCGCGTCTATTTATTAAAAATACAAATATTTATTATTTTGTATTCCTTTCTGCGGCGCGTAGGAATATGTATGTCCATAGGAACACAACGCTTGTTTACTTGCAAGTCTTTATTAAGTAAACGTAAAGACGGACAAAATGTCTTAACAGAAATCAAGGGTAAGGAAGAGATTATTATCATCAACCGAATAAAAATAACTTACTTTTGAAATTTAAGTCCAATTAACAGAAGGTAAAGACGAAATTCCGGACAATGAATCATCAGAATTAAGACACTGGAAGATTTTGTTAGCAACCGCTAATTAGGTGGACTAGATATTGACTTCACGAATCTGCTGGAGTATATATTCGAAAATATTTAATGAATTTTATAATGTAGGAAGCTGTTGGAGTGGCTTCATTTAGGGTCAATTGAAGGAAAATCATATTGGTATTTTCCGTCAGAAAATACAAAAAAAATATTTCCTGATATGAATAAAAAACCCACGCTATTTATTATTAAATAACGCTTTCGCTTGATCTTTTTAACTGATTTATAGGAGAAATAAAATGCAATAATTAATTAGTATAAATAGAAAAAAATGGCGAGCATAAAATGTACACAGAATTTAGATATAATAGTGAAGCAAATGTAAACGCCCCGGTTGCAAGTTAATATCGCGCGACGTTATAAAATGGTAAACAAGTCGTAGATTATGGGCGACAGTTACTGTTGGTGGCCCTTATCAGGGCCGGAATTGCGTTCTCCGGCTTATTCCGAGAAAGATTAATAGTGTTGCAGTGTCTGGAAGTACATATAGACACTTGAGACCTGTTCTGGCTGATTGGCTTGTGTTCCTTCGTTTGGATACACCGGGATAAGTAGAGTTGTCGAAACTTGAGAGACGAGTTGCTGTTCGAAGGTTCAGAATTGTCTTGTTGAAAATCTGCGGAACATCGTGGTGGCTGTCACACGTAGAAATCCGATTAATGGATAATCGATTACGTATGACTAGTTGTGCAGCAACAAGAAGATTGGCGTGGCTGAAGTCCAAGCGATGCGATGACACGGCGTGGTAAACGAAAGTCCAGAAGTCAGCGAAGGTAGACGGTCAAGTAGAGAGAGCAACAGCAATCACCCGTAGCGTGCAGAGCAGAAGTGCCAAGTGCGTTTGCAAGGTAAACGCACCGTGCTTACATACTTGTGCAAGCGCTAGGACGCACGCCATTGGTCAACGGAAAATTTCGCACGTTTTAATTGGTATCGCGTAATGAAATTTGAATTTCATTTTGGCAATATGTCGGTAAATTATTCTGAGCCGTTACAAAAATTCAAATAATAAAAAGCATAACTAACCACAATTTCGCATGGAGCTCAGAAAATCTTATAGCAATGCCACTACACGAACAAATTGTGTTTGTTTGCACAATTCTGGCCAACGTCTATTTTTTGCGATATCCTTTAAGAGGGAAGCGTACTCACACTCCTAGACCTATATAAAATGGAAAAGCTTTTTGTTGGCATATCGCATTTTTTACAGAATAAAACATTAAAATGAAGAAAGGCTTAGTTAACAATTAGCATTCCTTAAAGATAAATAGCGTATTGGCTAACATGTTGCAATATTATTTTGCACTGTGAAAGTTGGTATGTCTTCCGACAAGTGTGCAATTATTCTTTATATCAAGCTTTCGAGCTTGAAGTAAAAACCAATCCCATTGTATGTAACCAGCAAACTGACTAGCGAGGATCAAATCGCATTGCATATATATGGAAAGCAAATTTAGATATGCAGCTCTCACTTTTAGTAGTCTCGCATACATTGTACTTGACTGAAAATGTCGGCCACACAATTTCTATGCAGTCACGAACATTAACTGATTGCAGCTATCGCAAAAAATAAATATATAGGCAATAAAATTAAACACTAATTGGTTGCGCAGATGGCGGTAACAATTCTTTTCATCCTATTGCCTATATATTTATTTGCGTCGAAAGCTGAAATTAATTAATGTTCGTGACTGCATAGTAATTGTGCAACCGACATATCCAGTCAAGTACAATGTATGCGAGACTGCTAGAGGTGAGAACCGCATATCTAAATTTGCTCTCCATATATATGCAATGCGGTTTGATCCTCGCTAGTCCGTTTGCAGTCGTACTCTGGTGGTGATCATGGAAGGTTGAAACGCGTCAGTGCGTGCGACTTGCTGTAGTTTAACTATGTTATTCGACGACTGGTTAAACACGGTGGGATTGATGTTTACTTGAAGGTCGAAAGCTTGATTTTTAGAATTGTTACCACCACCCGCGCAATCAATTATTGTTTATGTGTGACTGCACCTGTCTTAATATGATTGTAAAGAAGCGCCATTCCAATTGTGGATGACTTTAGATTCAGAGTGCAGTGGAACTTTGTCTTTCACAACAGATAGCCGGAGTTACTATGTAGAAGTAAACAAACCTAAGTCATTTAGAAAATATGTCAAATCCAAAGTTGAACAAAATCTAACTTTGATGCGCTTCAATGCCTTTACATTAATATTTTATATTGCCGCGTTACATATACCCCCCTGACAAGGAAAATTAGCATACAATGAAGGGGGCTAACCTTACAGAAGGTGTTATGGCTCTGCCGTAACGAGTAAACACTGATGGTGGCTCTGTTGACACTGACTCTGGTTCCTCTATATATCGCGGCGGCGTGACGGCGTCAGTTGGTTCTGTTGTTGATGGGATGTCGGGCGTCAGCCCGTGGTCAGCAAAACTGTCTGGAGGTGGAATAATCGTCTCTTTGCCGTCTGATAGGTCAGCATCGTGGCACAGCGGGTCATTTGGATCAACGTCGGACGGGGATAGTTTGTGTTTGGAGACAGCTTCAGCTTTTCCTTTAATCTCCAAAATGATGTAATTCTGACGTCGATCTAACACACGATAAGGACCGCGCTTCGGTTTGGCTAGAATCCTGTTATCCATGTCGTTGTTGACGAAGAACCATTTGCAGATATCAAAATCTTTGCTATTATAGATTGGACCATGTTGCCGACGTGTAGGACAGATCGGCCGATTCTGAGCGTTATAATGTAGGTAACTGCGAAGTGGAAACAAATGCAGGTTCGTTCATCGTTATCGCAGTTTCAGAGCGTGATCGGACTAGTTCGCCAGGCAGCCGTAGCCATTCGCCAAATACCATTTCAGCGGAGCTACATTTGATCGGCTCTCGAGGTCTTGTACGCATTGACAGGAGTACTTTCCGCAAAGCCGCAATCCAATTTTCTTCTGGACTAGCCTTGAGCGCCGCTTTCAGTTCCCGGTGTTGGCTTTCGACGAAACCATTTGCTCTAGGATTACGAGCTGCGGTCACGGAGTGACACCATAATATTTCAGTAGGGCAGCGAACTCTTCGCCGAGGAACTGTGCGCCATGATCGGTTGTCACTTCTGCGGGAGCACCAAACCGAGCAAACCAATTGAGATCTACAGCATAACTGACAGTGTCTTGTTTCATGTCTGGCTGTGGTATGGCCTCATACCATCGAGTGGTGCGATCCCTTTTTGACAATAGATAGCGTATATTGTTCACGGCAGGTAAGGTTACCAGATCAACGTGTATGTGCGTGAACCGTACTTTGGGCACTTGGATGACTTGTGACGCCGTTTTGGTGTGTCTCGTCACTTTGCATTTCTGACATTCTAGACATTGTTTTGACCACTTCTTGACATCTCGCCGCATGGCAGGCCAAAAATACGTTCTGGATAAGGTTTCCACTGAGGCTTTGCTAGATGGATGGCTCATTGAATGGTAAACTTCGAAGATCCTGTGACGGAGGTTTTCATGTATAAACGACCGAGGGCCCACGCCAGTTATTTCACACTGCAGCAGAGTTCCATCATAATGAAGTGTTTTCAGTCGATTGACATAAAATGTACGAAGTGATGGTTCATCTTGCTGTGCTGCTTGCAATTACTGAGTACTTATATGTGAAGGACACGGGATAGAGGCATAGAGCTCTACAGGACAGCTCAGGGAGTCTGCGACTACGTTTTCTGATCAATTGACGTGAGTGACTTCATATTCATACTCGTGTATTCGTGTAAGTTGCGAAGTTAAGAAGATGATTCTACTAGACATCTGCAACAAGATCGCAACTGAGCTCGATTCGATGCCATATCGCGAATGATTTATAACCAAGAACTATGATGTGCACGTGCAGACAAGTGGGTCCTATACTACCCAATTTGGATGTAATTCACTTCAACTGTTTCTGCCATGTCAAAGTCTGCCCACATTGTTTCTTACGCCAATCTGGTGCTGGATGAGAGAACAGAATTCTACTGGACAATCAAATTCAAGGCATACGCAAAACGTGACCGAGCCAACGAAGTTGATGGAGCCCTATTTGTTTTTCTAACGTGGAGCACTTGTTGTTTATGACGTGATATAGTGAAACCCGCAAGGAAGCTGTATTGCTGATGCTGCCTTGCCCTAAGGCTGACTTGGCTATAATGTTGTTGTGTAGATGTTTAGTTTGCCTCACGTCTGTGAGTTATCTTGATAAATATACTTATAGTAACTAGATGCTCTTTCTCTCTCTCTCAGATCTCACTAATAATTTGTCTAAATTCACTTATATACTTTTTTCACTCCTTATGGTTATATGGCAGTGAAACATTAGTCACTTTTGACTTCTGTATGGCTGGACATGATGATGATGATGATGATGTAAGTTGCGAGTTGACTCGTTGTGAATTTAACTACTCTTTGTTTCCTCTGAGCAACGGGAGTAGAGGAAGATGGCCGGTGTAGATCTTGAACTTTCGGCCATCTAGATAGGTGTGGATGTGTAGGATCGACCAGTAGATTGCTAGTAACTATTTCCCTAATGTATCATATCGCGTCTCGCGAGGTTGTAGTTTTTGCGAGAAGAACGCGATAGGTTGGTGTATTCCATTGATGGATTATTGAAGTACTGCGCCTATGGCAACGTCGGATGCGTCTGTGATCAATTTAAAAGGTTGAGACCAATCAGGTGAATGTAGCATGGTCGCTTTGCATGAAGCACTTTTGGCATCCTCGTAAGCCTGCATGTCGTCCACGTTGAGCTGAATCAGTTGTGATTTCTTGACAAAACGGCTTTCTGGCACGAGATATATAAATATAAATCCAGAATGTCTTAGGAGTATAGTTTAGATTCACGGATAATTAATAAAGAGCACACAAGATATAAACCCAGAATGTCTTAGGAGTATAGTTTAGATACAAAAATAATTAATGAAGAGCACACAAAATATAAATCCAGAATGTCTTAGGAGTATAGTTTAGATACAAAAATAATTAATGAAGAGCACACAAAATATAATTCCAGATTTTGAGCGTTATCACACAATAATCCAGTGTATGCTACCGGCGTATTGCGCACGGGTGTTTTTTTATTAAACAACCCTATTAATTAAAATTAAATTTGCAGTTCAATAAGTCTCAATTAAAACTGCTTGAAACTAACAGAGATTGTTGCTAAAATCACAGTTAAGAGAAATATTGTGTGAAACCAGAATTAACGTATGTGACCTTACAGAGAACTATAATTGTCAAAATTGAGCTTCGTTGGGTTGTTAAGCGGAGCCGCGCGTTACAAGGTTTCTAATTATCTAAAAATGAGGTAGGTAAACGTTATAATACCAGTATTACACATACATGTTTTTATGAATTTTCTTCGACGTTTCGGAGCGTCTTTTCTCGTCCCATCTTCAGGTCATTAAAACAATACTCACAAAAGAAAAACGTGTGGAAAATATTTCTGTTTGAGTATTGTGTTAATTTGCTGACGATTGACTGAGAAAAGATGCCTTTTTACATCGGAGTAAATTCAACAAATCTTGGTACTACATCATTTTCGGTAGACAGTAAACGTGTGGAGAGCTTAAAAAAGTTGGGACCAGTGCGAACCCATAATCAGTGAAACAACTAAACTGTGGGTCTGGAAACGTAATGGAATCAAAATGTTACCCGATGCTATCAGTTGTCCCACAATAGCCGATTGCGGTTACAAATCGAAAGATGAAAGCACCGCGCAAAACATTGTGCAATTTTTATAGGTACTGCTTTTATTCCATTTCTACAGTAAACTAGCTGATACGATAGAGTGAATGTGATACTGTACAATAATTAACGTGTTTTTAACAAATCATATCTAGCAATAATCATTTTTGGTAAAACGAAATTACAAGAATGGTCGATAATTTTAAATAATGTAAGTATATATTTTTTGTGAGAAAATGTTTACACATGATGAAACAGAACAAGATATTGAAAATTGATTTCGTGTTAAATTGTAACGGCTCACATTAATTCGCCGAAATCTTGTCAAAATTAGATTCAAATTTTAAAACATGGGACCGGTGAGAACGCGCAAAATTACAGTTGACCAATTGCGTGTGACTTCGCCTCTATATAAGCACGATGCAATAAACACGCAACACAGATTCTGCTTTGCTCGCTACGTGTGATTGCTGTCGCATTCTCCTCATCACTGATTATCTACACCGACTGCTGGACTTGTGTTTACCAGGCTGTGTTATCTTGTCGCATATTATTCAGTCACGACAATCTTGTTGTTGCTGCGCATCCAATCATACGTAATCGATCATCTATTAATCGGATTTCTACGTGTGCCAGCCACCTCGGTGTTGTCGCATATCTTCAACAAGACAAGTCTAAGCCTTCGAACAGCAACTAACACATCCTACTATGACAATTATACTTATTCAGGTGCATCTACTCAAGGGATCACCAGCCAACGAACAGGAGGACAGAGAAAGTGTCAAGGAGGACTTCTAGCCGCGCTCACACTGCAAACAATCATAAACTTTCATGGCATTTAAAAAAACATGTTGCGCGACAGGGAATAGATTATTTACCTGATTTTTGGATTGCGTACCGAATTGTTTGAATCCACTGTCCTCATGATTTCCCCATATATTTCGATATCCTGGCATTTGACTTTGAACGTTTTTTTGGCCGTGTTAAGGGCCACCCACAATACTTGCTTTCCGATTTCTTCTTGGTCTTCTTAGTAAATTCGCACAGTACTTACTTCCAGCTGGGGCGCTTACAAAATGAAAGATTAATTAAAGTTCTTATCTGTATTGAGTAAGGCAATATTTCAACTGGAAAGTGGTTGGTGACATGAGTGGTCGAAAACGACTAGCGTCAGTGAGGATGAGTAAACTAATGAGTTATGCGGAGTGCTAAAAAACAATTATGCTGGCAAATTTGTTAAACAGATTGAAAATACAATTTACAATAATTTTTTTATCAATAAGTATTATCGCGGAAAATTCATAACAGGTGAATGAATCTATATTCAATGTTTTAAATTAACGTGCCCAGATGGTTAGTTTGATTCACAATTGGAGATATTCATAAATAAACATTGAATATCGTTCACAATTTCTTTGTTGTCAACGTAGTTATTATAAATAGTTTTTACATACTTACATGCTAAGAACTATAGTTTAACTAAGATTAGAAATCTGTAAGGAAATTAATTGTGCATTATCGTATGAGTACGGTTCTATTTTTTGACAATTATAATCTATTTATTTTTTGTACATTTGATTTATAAAAAATACGATTATTTATTATATTATTATTATTATTATATAATAATAATAATAATAATAATAATAATACATTTATTTGGCATCAAAGGCCAACTGGCCTGACCATTGAAATAACAAATCAAGGGTAGGATATGTGGAGGTGAATGGAATTGTGACTAGCAAAGTATTTAATGGCAGGGTGGGGAGGAGTTGATGAAGGGAAAAGTTATCATTAACATCAAAATAGTTCAATCTGGTGAAACAAACGAAGTTCCATTTGACTAGACTAGATCAATTGGAGTTAGTCCATGAAGTGTCAGAGCATCCAAGCGGGGTAGGTTGGGTCCGGACAGATGAGTTCAAGTGTGAGACCGAAAATGATGGCGGACCGAAGGCAGACGTCGACCGATGGAGTCCTTTTTTCGTGGCATAAAAGAGCGTTCATAAACACTAATATTGATGGATATTCTAAAAAATCTAACAGTTTTACTACTTCCAAAAGTTTCAAATATCGTTCTTCCATCTAAATACAGATGGAACCTTTTATGTTTGATGCATATAAAAATTAACTCAGAAATAGCAAATCGAATTAATTAATTTACTACTTATGTGGAAAAATAAGATCGAATATGTTCATAAAGGTTATTATTAACAAATTATTTGACACGATTGATTCTAAATGTATTTAGTGTTCAAAATCTGTCTTCCGTATTTGTTAATATATTATTAAGCGATTTATTATTACATGTGTAGTCATGTGATAGCAACTGAATTGAATAATGTAAATGAATGCAGTAGCAAAAAATGGTTGCCCACATCAGGGTTCTAGTTTTGGGCCATCGATGTTTAAAGCGATTCTTGCTTCCATACAGACTTCATTTTTGAACGTTTATGTTTTTAGTTTGGCTGACGACTCGAAAATCATATTTGCTATTGATCTTTAGGACTTGCAATTTTCTTTTTTCTCCTTTGTCTATGAAGACAACTAGCGTTCTTGGGATTCATAATTGCTACTAATCCAAATTAAATGAAAAGTTCATCAAGAAAGCTGATATAAAATATATCTATTGTCATTATATCCTTATAAACGTATTATCGCGGCCAGTCGGCAAAGATTATTATCTAATGAGGTGAACAAATCGAAAGTAATCTACTGAGTACAAGCTCCTGTGACGATAAGTGGCTTATAATATTACGAGTAAACTACAAGAACCCTAAGAAAAGATAATTCGCTAACCAATTCTTTATTAATGGGAATATTAGTGAATCATAAAACAGAACCTCTAAAGACCTACAGATTTACTGACCTAGAACTTTAGCTTACCATTGTGTCCCTAAAGGCTATCGCAAAAATATACAATGATTATCCTACAAATATTATATAGTCATGTAACTTAATTGCGGCATCGTGTTCAATGCAGATCCGTAAAAAATAATTAGCTATAGATTTCTACTGATTCGATGCCTATTTATTTAAATCAAGGTTGCCATCTGAATGTAAAAACTTGACAAATCATGAACATATATTTGTAAGTATAAACGGTGAATTGTATAATGTAGAAAAGGAAATTCATCCAGTAGACCGAGTTCATCCTTATTGGGGACTCATCAAGTACTGGCCAAAATTTGCTTTGGACAGAGCTTGAACCTGGGCACGTCTGCTTCGGAATCTGGTGCTCTAACCACTGAGCCACGCTGCCGCAAATTTTACTTATGATATTAACTGGCTTCAGTGAATATTCCTTACCTTAGATAATTTTTACAACCTACAAACACAACAATGAAACTTCCTGAAAGGAGAAAGTCTGTGATGTCTTCGAGGACTGCTGCTAAATCTTGCATGTGATAGTAAATCTCAAGCCAAGACAGCTAAAAAACTTAACAGTTTACCGAAATTGAAAGAGCTATACGTAATAGTCATCACAGATATCTAGAATTCATTTTTAAAATTAAAGAAATCCTAAATTGAACATCTCCCGATATTCTCAACTAGTACATCTTACAGGACAATATGAACATTACCGTCATTTTCCCACTTTCCTCATCCCAAATTGTAGCGGTGAAAGGGCGTAATACCGGCTTCTAATGATGAGTCGCCAGTAAGCACGAAACGAATATGCACAAGACTATACTTTCCATTCATGCTGTCTTTGGCTCATCCTTCTGGTCATATTTGAAATAATTTAGTACTAGATGCGCAACACCTAATACAAAATTGACACTAAATATTCAAAATCAATAAGACTATGCAGTCTAGTTTTCAAATTGAATTTTCCTTATCTACAAACGCAACTGATACAGCGTTCTGTGCAACGTTATACAACGTGAAAATGAATTACGTTTGCCAATATCAATTTTGGACCGAACCGCAATTAAATACCGGTTATTTATTCTGCTGTCAAATACTTTTGATTTTATCACTCGCCCAGCAATTATACTGTCTATACAGTTTGTTTTCTGGTTGTGAAGACATTAAAAATGTCCGGAAAGTATATCAGAATTAGTTCGTGCGAAACAAACTTTCTAATTAATTCATGTAAAAATAAATGCATTGATTCTTTCAGCAGAAAAGTCAACGGGAGTTGGTAAAAATGCGGATTAGAAAACAAAACGATATTTAAAGCCAATAATATATGTCCATTCAGGCTGTCGATATTGCTTGCTTTCTTGCAGATATGATGATGAAAAATAAAATATATGAGCAAAGTTATAAAGCTAATTCCTGCTTTACTAACTTACTTCAAACACGAAATATTCAAACTATTTTTCAATAATTCTCATCTTAAATTTAAGCACAAGTTTGACTTTATGCTTAATTTCTGTCACTGTTCTTGATACAGAACTTAATTTAAGCGGTTGCTCAGAATGTCTCTGGAGCCAAGAATCGAAAACTTATCAGCATTATAAAGTTGAAGAAGATCGAATTTAAATGCCTGCAGTCTGATTTATTGATTTTGTCTAATTTAACGACAATGCTTGTAGGATAGTTATCCATCATATGCACAAAATTTTAAATACCCGATAGGTAATTAAAAAGTATATTTAAAATAACACTGCAACGCTTTCGCTTCATCTTGTCAACTGATTTTACTGGAGTTATGAACAAAATAAAACAAAAAAGAAGTTATATTAGGATAGAAGAACAGTCCACATTTAGAAATATCCAACGAAATATCCATTTGTCCAAAATGTTGAAAAAAAGGAATAGTAACTAAGCGCAGTTATATATGGGGCTTTAGAAGCCCTTCGATAATACCAATGCACGTATAATTTACTATGGCTTGCACAATTCTGGACAAAGTCGATTTGTTTAAATAGATTCTGAATAGAAAATCAGACCAACAAATCTAGCATTTATGAAACTTGAAAAGCGCTCTGTTAGCATTTCGCAATTTTTACAGGACATAAGATGTTTAGTTATAAACGTATGTACCATAGCAATCTTATTCTGTACCAACCAGGTTGGTTCTGGCCAGCAAATGCGTAATGTCCCATTACACAGTGTCTTATTTTTTTTTAACAGTATCTACTGAAATGCGAATATTGCGTTGCCCATGTTTCATTATGGAAAACTGATCTGCGCAATGTGCCGTCAGTTTAACGTTTGAGTAAAACATTTAAAAGAAGCTTGAGCATCATCCTTCTATTTTTCAATTTTAAATCTAATAACATTAAGTAGCTCTCTAGCATGCACACGACAATCAAAGACCAAAAATATATCATCAACATAGCGGCTATATAGTTTCACATCCATTAATAAATCAAAGTTAATTCTTTTCAACATGCACGTAAACATAGTGGCCATAGTGAGGGCCAGAGCGGAGTCAATTCCTAGACCATCTTACTGTCTACATAGTTCGCTGTTAAAAAGAATAAATACAATAGACGCTTCAGATACGTTTTATTCAGTTTCAAATTTGGGAAATAATCCCGGACATATTGACATATAAACTCAATGGTTCACTTTAAAGGAACATTAGCAATTAACGATTCAACGTCTAACGAGCATATATAATGATTTTTCAAATCCAATTTGTCTACTTTTGCAACAAATTCAAACGAAACTTTCAAACTACACACAGGTAGGTGATCCTTCACCGGCTTTAATAGGCTAGCCAACCATTTCGCTTTCTCTTTTGTTAAACTCTGCTTGAGTATGTCTTGGACGACGTAAAGGGGGATATTTGTCCTGTTTTCTTATTCAATTGGTAACAAATGGTAATGGGCTGATTGTTTTTGATCTTATTTATTTGTGGTTTATTTTTTGGATATTAAATGATCATCAATGTCATGCTCAAAAATTCAACTGGATGTAAAACTGATGAATCATTACCTTATGACTAGGAAAGTTTTCAGCAATATGTGTTGCCTGTTAAAGAGTATTTTGGTGTTGGATGATTTAAAATCTAGACCTTTCTATCTTGAATCAGCTGACATATAGGTGATCGCTCGCTGGCTTTAATAGGCTAGTTAAACATTTAACCAATTCATGCTTTGGCGTATTTGCTCTCGGCACAATTTTTCTAAGCATAATAACATGTTTGTGTGTCTTTGGTAATGAATAAATCCTCGGTATTTGTATTCCAACCGGCTGCAGTCATTTGTATTCAGCATGTGTGATCCAACCGTCTTGTATTAGGTAGGATAACTCGGACGAAAAGACTTTTTCGGTTTTCTCTATTGCATCACCGTGAAAGTCAATTTCAAACTGTGGATAAGATAGAACTTCTAACTGCGCTCGGATGTGACTTATTTTTGCGCTAGAATTTTCTTCAATAGACAGTTCTAACCAATGAAGGTTTCCTTTGTTATGAATTGGCCAAATATGAAGTGGGTCTAGGGTGAAATACCGGCTCCGGTCGCCAGTAAGCACGAAACGAATATAACTTTCATTCATTATGACTTTGGTTTATAATTCTTGTCCCATTTGACCTAATTCATTTCTAGGTGTGCAAAACCCAATGCACAATTTTAAGAAATCTTGATGACTATTTATTAATCATTTTTTCTATTTTGATGTGCAAAGGTAAAATAATTTATTGCTTATTTTCTTCTGAAGTACCTACAAATGCAGATATTTAGAATTTCGTGAAAGGAAAAAGAAATAAAAAATTAAAACAGAGAATTGTGTGAAATAGATGAACGAACAATCATTTGTGTACGTCGCTTCCAGTTGAGGCCCAAGTCTTGAATAGGCTTTATCTGCTGGCATAATTTAGCTGCCATATTTTATCAGCGCCGATTCATAAATGACAGGCTTGTTTCTGCTGTTACATTTGACAACTACCTTGTAAATCGCTTATTGCGAATAACTTGAGTAGTATGTGTATAGAAGAAATAGTTATAATTAGGTTAGGTAGTATGAATGTATATCTATATTTTCAGCATGAGACTTATCAGGAGCTGCATACGCCCTTTAACCACTATATATTTGGTATATATTTGTATATATATATTTGTACCGTCCTATTATTCCACATTCTTCTACCAAATATATAGTGGTTAAAGGGCGTAATACCGGCTCCTACTGATGAGTCGCCAGTAAGCACGAAACGAATGTGCATGAGATTATACTTTCCGTTCATGCTGCCTTTGGTTTATCCTTCTGGTCACAACTGAACTAATTTGTTACTAGGTTCGCTAAACCTAATACATACTTGCAACTACCTTGTAAGTCATATTTTGAGAACATACAACCGAGGTTTCAATGTATTGTTCATTTTCAGATGTCTATCAAAAAATTGATTTGCCATTGATGTATAAATTTCCATGTTGTTTCAATCTAGTAGAGGTAACCGTTTCGTCGAACTGTTTTCAGCTTACGTATGTATATTAAGAAAATAAAATTTCAGAACGTCATTAATGTCCTTAGTTAATTGATTGCTTTGTAAAGATAAATGCTTTACCTTACATAACATACGTGGTTTGGTTACTTTAAATGTGCGTGTTAAAACCTCTTTTTCTTTCCTTATTTGGAACTTTAGGTCTAAATATATGTAATTTAAAGGAAAGGCTAACCAAGAAGTATTATTTATTATTTAAATGAAAACAGTGTGTAGTGTGCGGCAGGGTAGCTCCGTGGTTTAAGCGATAGATTCCGATGCAGACGTGACCAGGTTCGAGCACAGTCCGTGGCGAATGATGGACAGTACGTTATGAATTTTAATAAGGACGAAACCGGCCTAAAGAATGAATTGCATCTTCTACACTATAAAATGCGTAGTTTATACTGACAAATACATGTATAGAACGGGTAAGGTGTGTCTACTCATTACTGATGACTTTGATCAGACCCACTTCCGAGGATGAACGTCCAGACTAAAAATAACCAAAGTATACAAAAGCTAAGCAGAATATTAAATCTCAAATATTAACCTTCAGAAATCTGAAAGCTGCTTCTGACAAATAAAAATTAGAAATGGTAATAATTTAAATAAATTATATTTCAAAATTATCACCTATTAATTTAAATAAATTTTAACCGCAAAGATAAATTATTAATTAAAATTTATCTGAGGAGTTCTCATTTCCTAGAATAGGATATTAGCATATATAAGAGAGTTTATATATACTCGTCATGCCAGGTTAAATCGATTTCGATACTAAATAAATTAATCATGGTCGTCTGAAGGGCCACTATTTGACTTTCTTATTTCTAGCTACGTCGTAATAACTGTAGCATGTCTATAACAAATCCTATAATTGCATATCTTGATTTACTGAGCATTTTATACAGATCATTGTTTTATTTGATTGTGTTACTTTTATATTTTGAAATTAGTTAACTCACTTTATGCAGCATATTGTAGACAAAGAAATGACATTCCGAAACGGGTGGTTTCGGAGCATGATGTCATTTTCTTGATGCAATTTAGTGTCATATGTTAGTTTGTGAATCTAGATACTGGCTCTTTGTATCCTTTTTGTGGGCTACTGATCCTTTTAACAGATGGACGCTAAACACTTAGAGTTGACGAGGCAGTGTATTAACTGTTTTCCGAAGGCAACACAGATATGTTTGGCATATGTAAAAACCCGATTAATAAATGGTCAAATACGTATGACGTAATGCGCAGCAACAAGACGATTGGCGTGACTTACGACTAGCCGTGGAAGTGACACAACTGTGTAAACTCAAATAATACAGCAGCCTAGATAATCAGTGCAGCAGAAAAGTTGACAGCAATTACAGGTAGCAGAATTTGTTGCGTAGTAATTTGTCTGACGCTTATATAAATACGAAATCCCACGTAATTGTTATAAACGAAGCGCGCGCTCTCATTTGTCCAGCTTTTTAATTTATAATTTTTTTACAAAATGTCGCATAACTAATTTGAGCCATTTCATCACTTTCTTCTCTAAGAAACGGAAAAGATAAGATCCATCCTTGCGAGGCTTGATTAGTTCTGGAGAGTAGAAAGTGAACCCAGTTAAGAAACTGGTAAATAGTTTAGCTGCAAGTATCTTTTAATGTGCTGATGCTGGACTGGTACATACTCGTTAATTGCCTTAACAATGTTATGATATGAAATAACCACTAGTAATTTTTACAAAATTGTTAGCCTTAGAGATCAGTTACATGCAAAAATGAGCAGTGCTGATAATTTTTGATATCCGCAGCGTAAAAAATGCAAAGTTGATTACAACAGGCGACACCAGATTTAAATTTGTTTTTGCTAGGCAAATGTGGTAATTAATAATGAGAGTTGTACGTTAAGACAAAAGGAACCAGTGTGTGCACGACGCTGTGGTCCATGATAATCATGAGTAAATATGTGAAGTGTGTAACTGATGATAATTTCATATATTATGATATGAAAACAGTTACTACTTATTGTTGCTACGCAAAGCGTTAGCTCTAAGTAACTGGTCATATCAAATTAAGCAAGTGTAGGCTCAGACGTGAACGATACGATGCAACTTTATGGTCTAAAATCAAAAGAACATGAAAATCAAAAATTGAAATCAAATGAAATGTATTTGCTCCTTGCCACAGTAGTTGCATAATAACGAAGATCTCTTCATATCCAATTGTTAGTTAAAAAGAGCTGGTTATACCACGTGTGACAAGTGACAAGTGAATCCATATTAGGTGATCATATCAGAGTAAAATAAAGCGCAATTTGCGCGCAAAAAATCAACATGTGATACATGAAATAATAATCAATTAAGAGGAAATTCTTTAAATCAAGTTTGCGAGCTTGAAGTAAACACTTATCCCATTGTATTTAACCAGTCGTCGAACAACATAACAAAACTACCCCCAGCCGCAACGCACTGTTCGACGACTGGTTAAATACAATGGGATTGGTGTTTACTTCAAGCTCGCAAACTTGATTTAAAGAATTGTTACCACCACCCGCGCAAACATTTATTGTTAAATTAATAGGAAAGTTTTTATCAGTTACACGTAATGTAGAAGTTAGAAAATCGCCAGGATCAGGCTGTTTGATAAAAGGTTTCAATCTGCCTATGCTTACTGAAGTTGATGTCACACCATGCATTATAATAAAATATTTTGGAGGTCTGAATAAAATCGGGCAATGAACGCGATATTTTGGTTGCAGTGGTGCAACATAAGCATCGTTACGGACGAATAATTTCTTTCTGTTGTGGATCTGCGGATGAACGAAGAATGAACGAGAGGCATGTCTCGGCTACTGGGTTGTAATGTTAATATAATGAAGTCGAACGAAAGAAGCTTCCACTTCTGGGTCATCATATGCGGGTAGTAAATTTCAGAGCTGACTCAGCAGAACTAGTGCCAAAAGGTAACGCCGCAGGCCATCGTGTGAATCTAACGATTACGGTTAAAAGGTAACTAAAGCTTTGAACTTGAGTCAGGTGAACTATATCGATGTAAACGTTGGCTAGATGTGAAGTTGTTGAGAATTAGAATGATTGTGCCGGGTGATTTTATTCTTTTAGCATATAGCACAATTGGAGACAAATTGCTTAGCGTTCTGCCTCAGTTTATGACCCCAGAAATGATCTGTTATACGTTTGACAGTCGTCTTACAACCTGCGTTAGAAATAGAGAAAATGGCGTCACAATCTTTCACTGTAGGCTGGTGGGCAGAACTGGCTTATGGGCCTGCATACCCGTGAAGTAGACAATTGGTTAACCGTCTCGGAGTCGGCATACGAACTTGGTAGTATGAATGTCAGCGTCGCTCTATTGTTCTATTTTAAGTAGGGATGGCGTTAATATAGGTCCATTGAGAGTCATAGAGTTGACCAAGAATGGCGTAAGTATGGCAGTTTGAGCGAGAAATCCGGCCCTGAAAGTGCCTTTGCAGTAACGTCATGTTCGTCTCTTACGTAGAAAATGTCGAATTGCCATTCAATAAGACGTGAAATCTGTCTATCTACTATGGCAGTGTGTTTTGCGACGGTTGAACTCGCATTTAGAAGTACGCTAACTAATTGTGTATGTTCTGTAAAAACAGCAAATCCGCTACTCCCAATGATTTTAATGAAGTGGCGCACGGCCTCGTGGATGACGAGGAGCTCTTGACCGAAAATGTTATATCTAATTATTTCTCGTTGTAGAGTACGCGAGTAAAAATTAATAGGCTTCTGAATTCTATCGATTTCTTGTTCCTAGTTGACCCCAGTTGCGCTTTCAGAAGCATCAGTTGTGAGAAAAAAGGTCGTTCGAAATAGGAATGTATTAGCATAGTAGCATTTGTCAACCAGTTGAAAACATGACAGAGCAATTACTTGTCATCAGACGACCAAGAAATAATAGAGTTTCTGCTTAGTCCTTTTCATTCTGCAGGTGCCTACATAACGAATATAGTTGTTTTGATAGGCCTAGAAGGAAGTCGTGATATTATTTGAGAGCTCCCAACATTTTCTGTAAGCCTTTCAAAGTTTTTGGTGGCGTAAATTTCTTAATCAAATTGGCCTTAAACAACGAATGCTGTGCAACTTTGGATGCAATATGATGCCCTAGGAAATCAACGGATGTAGTTGCAATTTACGTTGCATCACAATTGACTTTGAGCCTGTGGTCTGCTAGGTTTCAAGGGAGATTTCTAAGATGCTCGGCATCAGAGTCAAGGTCAGGACTAAAAACCATTGCCACCAAGATATGACATGTAGTAATCGGAGTCATCGCGCATAATTTTGTCCTTGCAACTCAGAAAAGTCTGAGAGCACACTTGAGACCAAAATGCAGGTAAAGGTATTCAGAAAGACCAAATTATGTGATGACGGCAGTTTTTTCTATATCTTATAACGCTACCGGAATGTGGTGAGAGGCTTGTCTGAGGTCAACAACTAAGAACTAATTGCAACCACATCTTTGTTTATAAATGTTCCATTCAGCGAAACCAATGACATTATAATCCAAGTGGAAGAACAAGGCATATTACTATCTCCGGTGCCAGGTCAAACTCTACAAAAGCTTATCTTATTATGCAAGAAAGAAGTAAAGTTTTGTTTTAATGAAAACATATATAAACAGACTGATGGTTTTGCAATGGGGATCCTCCTATCTCCAGTTTTGGCTGAGATTTATCTAGGACATCTGGAAAGCACATCATTAAGAAATTACAAAAGTAAATGTGCTCTATACATACGCTACATGGATAATCTTTTCTTTGTCTTTAAGAACAGATCACAATCACGAACATTGCTTCAACTTATCAACAAAGTGCATAAGAATATCAGTTTCACGTCAGGGTACGAGAAAGATGATTGCTTGCTTTTCTTATATGTATAGCTAAAGAAAAATAAAATTGGTAAATTAAATAGAACAATGTGCCATAATTCAATCCGGTCTGCACAGTATTTGAATTACAGAAGTTTTGTGTCATTTTAATATAAATTCGTGGCTCCTTTTCAAGAATCGACAGATTGATTAGTCCAGATTCAAAAGATAATGTATAAACTAAGGCAGTAAATGATTTAATGTCTAATGGTTACCCTAGACAATAAATTGAATCAATTCTGAAAAGGGGAAGACAACAGAAACAGACGTATGTCAAACCAGAAACGAAAGCAGACTACCTGCAAATCCTCCTTAAGTGGGATACAGTTTCCCAAATAGCGCAATAAGAAGTTGAAGTCGCATTTACACGCGTATTTAATTCAGATAAATGACGAGTGTTATTTAAGATAGCACACTTACCTTTACCAGAAATAAAAGAGAAGCAGTCGATAATGACGACATCATATATTATTTACCATTATACATCCGCAGGTTGTCCATCAACTTACGTAGTCCTTTCCACTAGACTGTTAATTACTCGATTGAGAGAAAATTTTATATAAAACGCCTGTTTAAAATCAATTGGGGAATACACGTCTGCATTTGCGCAACATATCGTTTAACCTCACACGTGTGTTCTCCAGACGAAGCATTTGAGATAATTACTAAATGCAATAAAAGGAGGGATTTAGACACATACGCAGCCATATGGATAAATAATTTGCAGACAGATTTATGCAAACATAAGAAGCAGGTTCAGGACTTACGCTTGAAATGGAGGTGATTTACACAAATGAACGTTTATATTATCTTCGAAGTTAAGCCTACTCGGACGAAATCTAAACTCTAGCAATAGGCGTTTATATGTTTAGCACTTTTGTGCGTGAAGAAAATGAACTGTTCCATTGTTGTTGCTTATTGAAGGAAACTAGCATACATTTCTAACTTTCTCTGAACGGTGCAGGCAATTTCTATAAGCACAAATTAATTTTGGTGATTATGTCATTAATTCTTTTGAGAATAACGACTGAGGGAGCAAAGGGATCTCGATTTTCGTTTGTAATGATTAGACGCAACATAAGCGAAGAAGAAATATCTAGGTGCTCAAATTCCAAATTGCATTCCCAATATTGGAAGTTTCCAAACCTGAACCGAAACAATGGACAGTTTTTAGTAATTATCAGCTGTTTATATCGGTAACAAAAGGTGATTTGTGTCCTCTACCGAACTAGTTTACTTTGTTCAGGGATATAATGGAGCATGAGGTTTGCCCTGCGTTAGATCTGCAGAATGCGTACTGTCAAGTATCTGTGGAGGAATATTTTACACCACTCACAACACTGCAATTTCCTGCAGGTGGATTGCAGGAATTCTTATGCATGTCATTTGATTAAAATATGCATTTCAGATATAGTGGAGGAAGTTTTTTAGGACAGTCTATTTCCTCGTTTTTAAATAGAAGCCATCCTTATATGCAGTCAATCTCGGAGAGAAAACCGGGAGCACTTAAACACTGTGTTATCAAAGCGGGATGGCTATAGAATGGTTGTGAAGTCAAAGAAGGGTAAGATTGGTTGCGAGATCGTAAAATTTCTTGGACATTCTATTTCCAAGGAGGGAATTAAAACTTAGGAGGATAAGGTCCAAGCGATCAGAGATGTGCCGGAACCTAGAATTGTACGCCA
Source organism: Eudiplozoon nipponicum (assembly GCA_029291075.1). Taxonomy (NCBI): domain Eukaryota; kingdom Metazoa; phylum Platyhelminthes; class Monogenea; order Mazocraeidea; family Diplozoidae; genus Eudiplozoon; species Eudiplozoon nipponicum. The sequence continues at coordinate 75,775 of JAQBSW010001646.1, forward strand.
ACTGCGTAGACTTTTCGGAATGACATGTTATTACTGTCGTTTTAACTGCAATTTTATGATCTTAAACTTGACATTTCAGTTCGTGAAGGCAGTACGATAAAGAATTCCTGATAAGAAGTAATTCTAGAGCACAAAATTCTTGTTGAACGAAATAACCGCATTAGCGCTTGTGATCTGGAACAAGCCGTCTGAATTGGTCACAGATACTTAAGAGGTAGCCAAAGAGACAGTGCTTCATCAGAGTAAAAATAATTTCGTCTAGCCAACAAGATTTTATAGTAGGAAACTCCAAGATCGCGAAAAGCAATACCATACTCTTGGGAAGGGGTTACGTGTGGTTTAGGCTGCAGTGCTGCATTTCGAGCACTACCTCAACGGTCGTCAATTCACGGTTTTGACTGATCATAAGCCGTTGATAAGTATGCTTGGTAAAATTCACAAACTTGATGGTTTCGGTGGGTCAATTTACCAATAAACCGACTAGTAGAATTTCGAGAGATAAGATTGTGGTTTCACTGTTAGTAACCTCCATAGTAGAGCTTATGTATTGAGAGTCATTGAGGTTACCTGAAGGTCTCCTAATCGACGCCACAAGTTGTCTCAATTGGGCCTCTAGCTCAGTAAACTGGTTTGTAAGAGAACTGGGGCACAAAACATGTCGCTTAGCTTCATCCACAACTAAAAGTTTAAGGTCAAAATGCTATATAACTTCAGATTTAAAGCTGTCGTCGCATGCAAACATAACGAAAAATGACAGACGAAATTGTCTGCCTATATGTGGCCAAAGTTTCCTTCAGCAGCGGAAACTTGTCCTTCGCGTCTGGCACGCTTGCTCTCATTCCGTCAAAACCTTTAACATTGCTGAGTCATCCAACCGAGACTTAATTATCCCTTTCTCCGCAGCCAAGGTGTTCATTTGTGCAGCAAATAGTCTTACTAAGTTTTCCAATCCGTAAGAAGACGTTCTTTTTAACTTACCACATCATCATCATCATGCACAGCCATATAAAAGTCAAAATTGGCTAAGGTTTCACTACCATATAACCATAAGCGAACCAAAAAATGATAAATAACGACAAAAATAATAATTTAGGCACACAAATTAATAGTGAGATTTACAAGAAAGAGAGAGAGAAAAAAAGAGTACCTAGTTACTATGTTTATATTTATCAAGAAGTGAGGAAAACTGAACATATAAACAACACCATTTGGGCGAAGTCAGCTTTAGGGCAAGGCAACATCAGCAATACAATTTCCTTGCTGGTTTGACTTTATCACGTCATAAACAAAATCAAACCTCGCAGCTAACTTTGCACTACTAAAAAAAGAATGTTTCGAAACTGATTCCACTCGATATACGCCACAAGACCACCACTGAGCTTGATTCGATGCCATAAGGCGAAGGGTATCTAACCAAGTACTATGATGCGCACATCGACCCCGTCCTGACAAACGGTTGGGTGCTATACTACCCAATGTGATTGGTGTTTATTTAACGTTCGCAAACATGATTTAAAGCATTATTACCACCACACGCGCAAGCAATGATTGTTTAATTGTGTTATATATATATGTGGCGAAGTCTGGATAAACGTTAATATTTGTGACTGCATAGAAATTATGTAGTCCTAAACTTATGGTTATGTAGCACTGAAACGTTAATCACTATTGTCCTTTGTATGACTCTACATGATGATGATGATGATGATGATGAAAGGCGAGAACCTGTTTATTATGTTTACTGCGGCTGACTTCTTTTGGAGGATAAGCCGGCTCCATTGAAATTCATGGAGTTTCTTGGGAATTTGGTACAAGTGGTGTCCCCTCACCACTCGGCTTTTTGATCGAGGACGCACCTCTAGCCTTTGCATATCCAAGCGCAGTCTGCAAGGCAGCAGTAAGTTGCATGGTTGCCGGTGGCTGTTGAGAGCTCATTCGCCATTCGGAAGTACGGGGTACTGTCCAGGAGTCCATGTAATCCTGTGGCTGTTGAACCCTTTTGTGGCGGGGAACACACGCCGAGTCATGGTGCCGTCGTCGGGCTCATTTGGTATTTTATAGGAGATCCAATTGCCGGTCAGAAATCCACCACGCCCTGGCGAGAACCGCATACCTAATATTGCTTTCAATATATATGCATTGCGGTTTGATGCTCGCTAAACTGTTTGCCATCGAAACTGAACTATTTTATATATATCACTTCTACTTCGTAATTATTGATTTCCAGCAAGACCGAAGTGGATTATTTAAACATTTCACGTTGCTTAGTAATATGCTTATTTAGTAAACAAATCTTTAAAGAGGCCATAAACATATAAATAGTATTTATTTATTTACACTAATACATGAGATTTTTTGGTTAAGGTGCACAATTAGCTATTCGACTGCAGACATATCTGACTTTCTGTATATTAATCATCCAACGCTGAATCTTGGTAAAAATTATTGAATTGATCACAAATTATTATTTTTATTGATATAAATTCAATGGGTTCGCAGTTTTTAAGATCTTTGCTTCCGTAAATAAATAGATAGACTTCGGAAATTTAGCCTAAGAGTTATTGATGTCTGTTATGTGTAATTTATTTGTTCTGAAACACCCCACTAAAAGAAGGTGCCGTTAATTGTATAAATTTTCATTTCAATACCACTTCAGCATGTAATGTGGTATCGGTTCTATAATAATTGTATTTAATTTTGACAGTATATCAGCTAATTAATGTGAGCCGTTACATCACTTTCCTTTCTGAGAAAAAGATATGGTAAACTAAAAAATTCCTCTTGTCAAGGCTTGATTAGTAAGGTAGGGCAGTGTTTGTATCCAGTTAAGACACTGGTTATTATTCTGCCTTTATTTGACAAAACCTGTATAGTAATGCTGGGCTGGTGCATAGCTGTTAATTGCTTCAACACTGATATGATACCAAATAACCACTAGTAATTTCTACACAAATTGTTATCTGTAGTAGTCGGTCATACCGCGTTAAATGAAGTAGAGCAACATGAAAAGTTTTGAGAGCCGCAGCATGAAAATTGAAAAGTGAATTGTAACTGAAAGTGTAAATTCTTAATTATAACCTGGGCAGGCTGGATCGCTTTCAATGAGAGTTCGATACGACCAAAGAAGCAGGTGTGTGCTCAAAGTTGTGGTCCATGCTACGTGTGTACTGTGTAACTGACGAAGTTTCAGTATGCATGATAATTGTCTATAATATGATATAAATCCGGTGTCTACTTAGTGTCGCTACATAAAACGTTAAATCTAAGTAGCTGGTCATATCAAAATAAGCAAGAGATGATTTAGGCGTGAGCCATACGGCGCAACAGTAGTATGTATAAAAATACATTAAAATCCAATGATAAGAACAAAGTGTACTCGAAATGGCGTAATACTTAATACTGTTCACGCTTTCTACATAATTGTTAGCTAAAAACAGTTGTTTATGCCACGTGATACATGTGAGCATGAGTTAACTAATGATTTATGTGGATCCATAGAGATTACGTCACGTGAAATAGAGCACAAATGATACTCAAAAAGTTAACATTTGATATGTTGAAAAATGATTTGAAATTTGATTGTGATTTAAGCCATGCAGAGCCTGAAACGCATCTAGTAGGCTGTATGTCACCAGGATCAAGCGGTTTGGTAAAATGTTTCAACCTGTCTATGCTTACCGATGAAGTTGTCACACCTTGCATGATTTTGAAATATTTCGGCTGTCTGAACACAATCTGGTAAGGTCCGCGATACCTCCGGTGCAATGGTGCAACAGTAGCGTCGTTATGAACTAGTACTTTTTTGGAACTATGTAACTGCGGATGAGCAATAACCTACCTGGAGTATCTGTCGAATGCTGGGCAGACATATTGCCGATTTGCAGTCGAGAGGAAGAGGTTTCGACTTGTGCGTCATCTTCTGCGGGTAGTAAGCCTGCGAGCTTACTGGGTAGGGTAGGTCCATACCAGCTAAAATTTGTGACGCATACTTTCTAATAAATTCGCGTATACAGGGACGCATTTAAAGTAGGACTACAGGTAATACATCGACCAAGTTGTTATTCTTTAAACCATACCGGTAAATTGAAGTTGATAATCAGCTTTCTTGCTTTTCTTGCTTTGATAGAGCGCATCCCATGACCAGCGAGATGTCTCTATCAGTAATGACCTAGTAGGGTACACCATAATGTGCTACACATGCAGAAATGAAATAATGAGTAGCTTCATCTGCAGAAATGGTGCCAGAAGGAGGTTAAGCCGCAGGCCATCAGTTAAATCTATTATTCATAGTTTGAAGGTATCTAAAACCTTCAACCTGTGTTAGATAAACTATTTTTGTAATCAGGTTTGCGGTCTTGATATAAACAACACCTGACCCATTAATTACTTACATGCATGTCAGTATAAACTAAGAATTGTATATAGTGTAGAAATGGCAGCTCATCCAGTAGACCGGTTTCGTCCTTATTGGGAACTCATCAAGTACTGGCCAGAATTTGCCGTGGACAGAGCTCGAACCTGGACATGTCTGCTTCGGAATCTGGTGCTCTAACCACTGAGCTATCCTGCCGAACACTACACTACTGCTGATAATAATTATCACCGCCCACGCAACCAATGTTAGTTTAATTATATAAATGTTGATTTCAATACCACTTCCGCATGCTGTGTGGTGTCTGTTCAGTAATGACAGATTTGGGAATGTTTGTTGGAACTTTGGGTCTTAAGGAACAATAGGCTAACCAAGTTACATTAGTTAATATATAACTGAAAATTGTGCATGTTTTAGTGTGCGGCAGTGTGGCTTAGTGAATAGAGGACCAGATTCCGGAGCAGACGTGCCCAGGTTCTAGTCCTGTGTGCGGCAAATTCTGGCCAGTATATGACGAGTTCCCAATATGGACGAAACCGGTCTACTGTACTATTCTTAATTTATACTGACATATGTAAGTAATTAATGGTTCAGGTGCATCTATCAAGACTGCAACCTTTGATTACAATAAATTTTATCACCGCTCGCACAACCAATGCCTGTTTAATTAGATAAACTATGGCGATGTGGACGATGGCTAGGCGTGAAGTAGTTGGGAAAAATTCCAACTTAGAATGAAAGTTCCGGGTAATCTTGTGTTTCTGGCATATAACATACCCAGAGACCCATCGCTTAGCGTTCTGACTTAGTCTATGACCCAAAAAACGATCTTTAATACGTTTGACAATCACCTAAACACCTGGGTAAGGTATAGAGTGGATAGAGTCGAAAACCTTTCTCTGAAACCTGGTGAACAGAACTGGCTTGTGGGGCCGCGTTCCCGTAAAGTAAACAATGGGTAAAACTTTCCATAGTCGGCACACGAACTATGAAGGGTGACGACCTACTGGATATGAGTGTCCCCGCGCTGTTCTGTTTGTAAGAAGGTTTGGTGAAAGTGCATGTTCACTGAGAGTCGCGGAGTTTACTGAGAATGACGAAGACGAATGTCGTTGTAGCGAGACATCTGGTCTGGAAAGTGCGTCTGCAATAATGTTTTGTTCGTCATTTACATGAAAAATGTCGAATTGCCATTCACTCAGACGTGAAAGTTGTCTTTATATTGTAGCAGGGAACATTGCGACGGTTGAATTCGCGTTTCAAAGTACACTAATTAATGGTGCGTGATCTGTAAAAACAAAAATTTGCATCTGCTAAAGATGCCGATGAAGTAGTGCACTGCATCATGGATGGCGAGGTGTTGTCGACCGAAAGTATCGTATCTAGTTTCTATTGATTACATAGTACGTGATAAAAACTGATAGGCTTCCAAATTCTATCAATCTTTTGTTCAAAAATAGCTCCAATAGCAAATTCAGAAGTATAAATTGAGAATATAAAAGGTCGTTGAAAACCTGGATGGGTTAGCATCGTGTCATTTGCTCACGAGTTGGTGGCAAGACGGAATAATTTCTCATCCTTAAACGGCCAAGAAATTGTAGAATTTCTGCTAAGTCGTTTTCGATTCCTCAGGTGCCTACATAACGAAAAATATTGTTTTGATATACTGGGAAGGAACTCGCGATAGTAGTTGATAACTGCCAAAATATTTTGGAAATCCTTTAAAGTCATGAGTGACGCAATATACTTGATTAAATTGGCCTTAGAAGGTAAAGGCTGTACACCTTTATGTGTTATACGATGCCCTAGGAAATCCACCATTGTAGTTGCAATTGATCTTGAGTCCGTGATCTGATAAGTGTGATATGACTTTTCGTAGATGCTTGGCATGCGAGTCTAGGTCTGAACTGAAAACCCTTGTGTCATCAAGATATGACATACAGTAATCTGCGTTTTTGCAGAGTATGCCGTTTATGAGCCTCTAAAATGTCTGAGTGACACACTTGAGATCCAAAGGCATGTAAATATATCCATAAAGGCCGAAAAGAATAATGACCGCACTCTTTCCTATATCTTCTGCTTCCAACGGAATCTAGTGGCAGGATTGTTTGTGGTCAATCACTGAAAAGTAATAGCTACCGCTGAGTTTTTCAAGCAATGTTTTCATATTTGGAATAAAGTATGCATCGGATTTGGTCACAGAATTGAGCTTGCAACAATTTCCACAGGCTCTGTAGGATCCATTTGATTTAGTGACCAATGGCAGCGGTGACGCGCGTGAACTTTTTGATGGTCTAATAATTCCCACTTCCAATAGCAGGGGGTAGAGGTCACTTGATTAGATCAAACAACGACTTGTGTTCTCAAATAGCTATTGATATTTATGTCGAATGATGCATTGGGAAAACTGTATGACCTGTAGCTCGAAATGTTCATAGCCAAGTGTCCAGAAACTTTGCTGAAGTCTGGTGTAGAGGTCAATGACATTTTGATTAGCGATATAAAAAATGAGCCGCTATTTCAACAGAAAATCAAGGCCTATTATGTCGTGTGAGACCTTGGCGACAATGAAGTTGTGAGAAAATTCACGTCGTAAACATATGTTGAGAGACCGTTGCGGCAACCATAAGTTGAAATGGGCTCCCCGTAGCTGTTGCGAGTAGAACATCTAAAGACACCTCGGCCATAGAATAATCCTTGAGAACAGAAACTGCTGCATCCTTATCTACGACAAGTTCTTCTACGGTTCCTTGACCGTGTCATATAGGCAAAAATATTTGTCATTGCGTATTATATTATTGATTTTTCTGTCTTCGTGGCATATCCTGCGTGGTTAGTTTATCTCTTTTGTACATGAAGAATAGAAACTCTTATCCTGTTACTTGTGGTCAGCTAAGGAAGGAAACTCTCATCTGTTTTGTAAATTCTCCGAACGATGCAGGCAACTTTGACAATTATAGAAATACTATTGTTGATTACTAAAATCAATGTCTCGCAAAAAATCGACTGAATGATCGAGAAGATCTCCGTTTTCGTTTTTATTTATTTAGATGGTGTTGATCCACGGTTTTATTAGCATTTAATAATAATAATAATAAAATACTAATAATAATAATAATAATAATAATAATAATAATAATAATAATAATAATATAATAATAATAAAATTTATTTGGCAACAATGACCAACAGTCCCAACAATTGAAATGATGAAGTATAAATCGAAAGTAGGATATGTAACGTTGAATGTAATTATGACTAACAAAATATATAACCATAGGGGAGGAGGGAGTTGAGAAAGAGAAGTACTTTCATCAACTTTGTAATAGATCGTTCTGATGGAATAGAGATTCCATTGGACTAGGAAGGATCGACTAGATAGAAGAGTCTGCACGCCAGTGTCGCGTGCAGAACGAAATTGCGGCTGACAGAATGCGTGAATGAACCAGCGTCCGATGAATGCTAGATGGTCCAGTAGGCTTTTTGTGTTTCCGATTGTTTGCTGAAACAAAAAGAAGAGATTTAGTAGAGCAGATTTTGGCATAGCAATCAATATTTGAATGCGGTAGAATGAAAACGATAATAGAAATGGTATCGGTGAGTCCTTATTTGAGTTTGAGAATCAGAGTCGAATAGTTCTTGTATCTACGACGTATCTTTTAAGGATCTTAGTCAAATTTAAAAAATATTACTCTAAAGTAAATAGCCTAAGAAGTTGAACTGGCGGATGGACACTAAGCTAACATAGAATTTAGGATATTCTTGTTTGGTAGTGACTTACACGACATTAAAATGCATTAAGTGGCTTAAATTAAAAAAGACTAAATGGAAAACACACGTGCTCTGTAAATATTAAATGCTAATAACGAAGCGGTTACTAAAATTTGCTTCCATTTGTTTGGATAGAAATTGAACGCTAATATAGTACAAAAGCATGTAGGTGAGAAAAATGTTTTACCGATTAAACAACAGAAAACTTTGATTCAGAAATATTCAAAACTTAGGTAGAAGTTAAAGCAGGATTTAAAGGACAGGATGATCCGTAGATAAAAATCTGTGTATTACGTGTGCCACCGTCAGTTTTTTTTATGTTCACCCAAGATTACTTCAAAATTTCGCTTGATGCTTTGTATAATCAAAAAAGGTTGTAACAGTAGGATTGCTCTCAGAACCTGGAGCGGTTGTCAATTTGTAACGCCCAATTAAAAGTGTCATGCGCCGTTAGGGTTAGGGTTAGAGTTGCGCAGAAATAAGAAGAATGGCGTGACTGAAGACTAGCTGAATTAGTGACACGGCGTGGTAAACTCTAGTAGAAAAGTCGGCGTAGAGGATCAGCGCGGCCAAGAAACTGAGAGCAGTCACACGGAGCGAGTAAAGCAGAAAAATGCGCTGCGTTGTAATTGCATGGTGATTATATTGATGCGAAGTTTTTACGCAAGTGGTCAACAGTAGTGTTGTATTGTCTCATTTTACAGCGAATTAAATTTTTAATTTAATTTTGACAATATGCCAGCGAATTAATCTGAGCCGTTGCAGTTCTAAATTTGGCGATCATTCTAATTACGTTGGTTGCATGGATCTGGCATCACAGAGTGTTGGTGTTGACAAACGTTCTGTAAACGCCCCAGCTTCAAGTAAATGTCGTACGACGTTAAAAAGTCAGTTAGGTCTCAAGGATGGCTGAGTTATTACTGTTGGGGGGGACCTTATTAGGGTCGGTATTGCGTTCTTTGGCAAATGCCAAGAAGGTCAGTTATTATAGCAGTGTCTAGAAGTACTCATTGACACTTGAGACCAGCTCTGGTTGACTTGGGTTGTTTTTACTCCTTTTGTGGCGTTGACATCCGTGGCGAGTGAGTAGCTGAGTAATCCCGTTGAAGTTCTGCAGTAACTGGCTCACTGAAAGGATCAACTGTAGATGTTGCTCGTCTCTCTAGTTGTACAGCAACAAGATTGGCGTGACTAAAATTGTCAACGTGTGTGAAGCAAGTCCAAAACTCAGCGTAGGTGACAATAGCAGACGGCACGCGATCATAACGCACAGCAGAAGGCAAACGCGACAACTGAATTGCATGGTAAATTCACAGTGCTTAAATAGCCTTGATTGACTGCTCGCACGCCATTGGTTAACGGCAAATTTTGCTTTTTCCTCAGCAGTGCCGCGTAAATTGAATTGAATTTATTTTACGCAATATGTCAGCGAATTACTTCGTGTCGTTACATCACTCTCCTCTCTGTAAAAAAGAAAAAAAGGGAACATTCCTCTCGGCGAGGCTTGATAAGAAATGTATGGCAGAGTTTGAACCAAGTTAAGCGTTATTGGTTATTATTCTTCCCTTAGCTATAAATAAAAAGATATATCGTAAATGCTGGGCTGAAGTATGCTTGTTGGTTGCTTCAACTATGATATGATTCCAAATACCCACTAAGAATTGCTACACATATTGTTAGCTGTAGTGGCCGGTCATACCGCGTGAGGCAAAATAGAGCAGTGTAAGATTTGGGAGCCGCAGCGTGAAGATTTCGAGGTAAATCGCCTCTGAAGTTGCCAGGTTTAAGTTAAAACCTAGGCAGGCTGGATCGTCGTCAATGTGTTTGTATACGACCAAAGGAGCTAGAGTGAGTGCTCGACGTTGTGGTCATGATATTTGTAGAGTGGTCTTTGTGCAATTGATGAAGTTGAGATATGCATTGAAAGTGGCCTGTACCATGATATGAAGCTGATAACTACTTAGTGTTGCTACACGAAAGCGTTAGCTCTAAGTAGCTGGTCATACCAAAATAGGCAGTGTGAGTCATGTGTGAGAAATACATTATAATGTAAAAATATATACATGAAAATCAAAAGGTAACGACAAAAATATGTACACGAACATTGCCTCAGAGATGACATAATACCAAAGAACTGTTCAAAAATGCTACACAATTGTTAGCTAAGAACAGCTGGTTATGCCACGTGAGACGTAAATGCGAAAAATATAGCGTAAAGTTAAAAAATTTTGATACGTAGAATAACGAAAAATTAATGTTAAAAAATATCAATTACGCGTTATGCAAAGCAAGCTATTGCTAGGTTGAGATTGTAGGCAGATGGAGCCTGAGACGTATGTAGATGTTTGAATGCTCAAAAGATGAGGCGGTTTGATAAACGGTTTCAACCTGTCTCTGCTTACTGATGTCGATGTCGCACCTTGCATGATAATGAAGTATTTGCGATGTCTGAGCAAAATCGGGTAAAGACCGCGATGATACATTAGTTGTAGTGGTGCAAGAGCAGTGTCCTTGCGAACGAGTACTCTCCTGCAGCTGTAGAGATGTGGGTGAACGAAGACTGGACGAGGCGTATGCCTCGGCTGCTGTTCAGACATGTTACCGAAACGAAGTCGGAGGCGGGTAGCTTCGACTTGTGAGTCATCCTGTGCTGGTAGAAGACGTGGGAGCTGAGAAGTCAGGCGCGGATCCATGCCATAAAAGAGTTGTGACGCAGACGTTTTAATGGATTCAAGAGTGCGGGAACGCATGGCGAGCAGAACTAAAGGTAGTGCATCTACCCAGTTGCCATTGATGGACGAAGATATTCAAGCAGCTTTGAGTTCCTAATACATTCTCTCTACCATACCGTTAGATTGGGGACGTTAGGCAGTCGTCTGGCGTAGGGTGCATCCCATGTACCGCATGGTGGTTTTGAAACGACCCGACGAGAAGCAAGTGACACTGTCAGTGATGAACTCATTGGGAACACCATAATTGGATATGCATGCAGAGATAAAACCGTTAGTTGCTTCGTCTGCAGAAATGGTGCCAGGAAGTAATGCCACAGACCATCGTGTAAATCTATCAATCATAGTTAGGAGTTTGCTGAAACCTTGAACCCTAGTCAGATGAGCTATGTTGATGTGGACGATGGCTACGCGAGAAGTAGTTCGGAAATGTTGCAACTTAGAACGAGTGTGCCGTGTGATCTTGTTTGTCTGGCAAATGGCATACTCGGAGACCCATCATTTAGCGTTCTGCCTGAGTCTGTGCCCCCAGAAATGATCTGTAAGAAGACGGACAGTCGCCTTGTTTGCTGGGTAAGAAATTGAGTGAATTAAGTCGAAAACATTTCTCTGAAGGCTGGTCGGCAGAACTGGCTTGTTGGGCTGCGCACCCCTGAAGTAAACAATTGGGAAGGCTTCTCAGAGGCGGCATATGATCTTGGTCGGTTGACGGGCTACTGATCTTTGAATGTGTGTGTCACCGCGCTGTTCCGTTCGCAGGAGGGATGGCGTTAGTGCAGGTTCACTGAGTGCCACTGAGTTGACAGTGAATGGTGACGGCGAAGGTGGTTGTAGAGAGACGTCTGGTCTGGACAGGGCATCTGCAATGAAGTTCTGTTGGCCCTTCACGTGAAAGACGTCAAATTGCCATTCGCTTAGATGTGAAAGCTGTCTTTCCACTCTGGCAGGGTACTTGGCGATAGATGAAGTTGCGTTTCGAAGTGCGCTAACTAATAGTGCATGATCTGTGAAAACAACAAATCTGCTACTGCCAATGATGCTGATAAAATGGCGCACAGCGTCGTGGATGGCGAGGAGTTCTCGACCGAAAGTGTCGTACCTCGTTTCTACTGGTTGTAGAGTGCGCGAGTAGAAACTGAAAGGCTTCCGAACTCCGTCGAGATCTTGTTCCAACGTGGCTCCAATAGCGAATTCAGAAGCATCTGTCGTTAGTAGAAATGGTTTTTCAAAATCTGGATGTGTTAGCATTGTGGCATTTGCTAACGAGTTGATGGCAAGTCGAAGTAATTCCTCGTCTTCGGATGACCAAGCAATGATGGAATTCTTGCTAAGTCCTTTTCGGTTCCGCAGGTGCCTGCACAAAGGATAAAGTTGTTTTGAAAGGCCCGGAAGGAACTTGCGATAATAGTTTAGTACTCCCAGGATTTTCTGCAACTCGCTAACAGTCCTTGGTGACTTGATATTCTTGATTGAATTCGTCTTTGACGGCAACGGTTGAATACCTTGGGCCGTGATACGATGCCCTAAGAAGTCCACGGATGTAGTTGCAATCTGCGTCTTGTCACAGTTGATCTTGAGTCCGTGGTTGGATAAGCGTGAGAGGACATTTCGTAGATGCTTCGCATGAGATTCTAGATCTGGACTGAATACCATAATGTCATCGAGATATGACATAAAATAAGCAGAGTCGTCGCGAAGTATGTTGTCTATGAATCTTTGAAATGTCTGTGTAGCACACTTAAGTCCAAAAGGCATGTAAAGGTATTCGAAAAGGCCAAATGGAGTGATGACTGCAGTTTTCTCGATATCCTCTGGTGCTACCGGTATGTGATGGTACGCTTGTCTGAAGTCAATCACTGAGAAGAAATTGCTGCCGTTGAGTTTTTCAAGTAAAGTGTTAATATTTGGAATAGGAAATGCATCATATTTTGTCACTGAATTTAGCTTACGGTAGTCTCCGCAGGCTCTGTACGCTCCGTTAGATTTAGAGACCAAGTGCAGTGGTGACGTCCATGAACTTTTCGATGGTCTGATGATTCCTTCTTCCAAAAGCCTTGAGAATACTTCTTGTGCAGCTTTTAGCTTAGCAGTGGCCAGTGGTCGCTTCTTGAGTGCAATAGGTTGTCCTTCTGTGACGACATGGTGCATCGTGTTGGAGACTCGTCGCTCTGACTTGTTAAGATTGAAAAGTAACTTGTATTTTTGAAGAGCTGCTGATATCTCTGCTGAATGATGAACTGGGGTTGGCTGAATGACCTGTACCTCCAAACGCTCGGAGGCAAGTGTCCAAAAGTTTTGCTCAAGTCCGGTGGTGGGGTCGATGATCTTTTGATTGGCAACATCAACAATGAGCCGAAATTTCAGAAGGTAATCAAGGCCTATAATATTATGTGAGACCTTGGCAATGATGAAGTTGTGGGTAAATTCACGTCGTAGACATATGTTGAGTGTGCGGTACCGGCAGCCATAAGTTGGTATGGGCTCGCCTGTAGCTGTTGCGAGAAGAACGCCTAGCGACATCTCGGCCATTGAATCACCCTTGAGAACTGAGACTGCCGCACCTGTGTCTACGATGAACTCTTCGCCAGTTTTGAAATCAAGAAGGTGCAGAAGCTCGTTGGGCTGTTTGGCCGGGTCATGCAAACAAGTAGGCTGGTGATTGCGACCGGCGTTGTCCGTTTGGTTCTCTATGTGAAAAATTCGGCGTGGACGGAAAGAGTCGACAGGGATGTCGGATTGTAGTTGGCTTCTTCCCTGTGGCGCCGTTGATGCCGTTGATGTGCAGAAAGTACGGTCTTCTACTTCCTGCGCCAGACGTTTCCCGATACTGATGCACCCTTGTGCCTGCGGTCTGTTGTCCTTTCCGTCAGCTGTGGAAATTGGCACTCATTCGGAAATTCTTCGGAACGACAAAGACAGACTTGGCATGAATAAAAAACTTCTGGTGGTTATAACACCAGTTCTTTGGGGCATATTTATTAAAGGATTGCGGAGATCTCGATCGCCGCCTACCGTTATAATTGGGCTTAGGAACGAATTTGGGTCGAGCATTCACTTGATTTAGCTCGGATTTGGTAATGGCCAATCCTTCTAGAACTTTAGCCATGTTCGCCACTGTCCTCTCTAAAGAGGAGAGTCTATCATCTTGCGGGGGTGAAGAAAAGGATGATGGATTCACTTTGGGTTCCAAAACCCTATATTCTAACTCACATCTCTCAGATAAGTCATCTATAGAGAGAGTGTTGGGAAGCTGTCTGGCAAAGAGTTTTAATGTTTGTGGAAGATTGTTAATAAAAACAACCTTAGCCTCATGGTCAGAAATGTTGGTTTTATACCAACGTTTCCGTAATTCCCTCAATATTTCGATGGGGCCAAGGTTTGGCATGTCTAACTGCGCATATTTGTTTATTATCTGCTCAGTTTCTGTGGGCCCAAGCAAGGATTCTACTTCGTTTTGTAGGCCCAAAATGGGATTAGGTAGCTTCCTAATGGCCTCAAGCTTAGGATAAATCCGTCGCTGCAATTCAGAAGGTAGTTTAGCAAAAACCTTCGACAGTTTTTGATGACTGTCATAATCAGGAAACGGGGAGAAAGCGGAGTCTACGCGCATAAAGAATAGTTCACTATCTCCATCCCAAACAGGAACATCAATATCTAAAATTGGACCTGACATTCTAACAATCTTACGGGATCTTAAAAGCATAAATTTATAAGCAATATGAAAATGTATAAATATACTTTAACGAAACGCTTACCCACAAACAGCTTCCACAGTTGAATGAGCGCAGAACAAAACACGTCACAGTAACTGCTTCCAAAAATTGAAATTATCCGCAATTGAGCCTGTCGAGTACGTACGGTGCCGTTTTGTACGTAGGAAAGATGAACAGAGGCCCCGTTGGCCTTTGATGCCAATGTATTATTATTATATCCCCAAAAAAATTCACCACAAATCCACGAATATATACCCAACAAAATTCCCAGAAGACCACGATCAGGGTAAAGAAAACGCAAATGTTAATCTATTTTTATCCCAAATAAATGAAAAAGGAAGTCAATTTTATTTATACCAAAAAAATCAGAACAATAATCAATATCCTGGCGCGGTCGCCAATTTTGTAAACGCCCCGGCTTCAAGTAAATGCCGTACGACGTTACAAACTCGGTTAAGGTGCTCTGAATATAGATATTGTTATGATAGGGGGCCCTTAACAGGGCCTGGTCGTGCGTTCTCCTGAATTATTCAGAGTGTGAAGATGTCCTAGAGCCTTGGGTTGACTCTGGCTGTGGTTCCTTCTGTTGTCGCGTTGTAATCACGATGTGGAAAACTTCGTTGAAGTTCTGCAATTAATTGGCTCGTCTCGCTGGTTGTACCGCAACAAGATGAGTCACGGATGTAGCCAATTGTTGGTGAAACAAATCAAATCACCAGCGTAGGTATTGACAGCCGACAGAACGCACACGCGTAACGCAAAGCAGAATGCAAATGCGACAACTGACTTGCATGGTAAATTGCCGTGCTTAAATAGCATGCCATAGTAATATATGTCTACTTGCACACTATTGGTTAAACGGCAAGTTTCGCTTTTTTCTCATTGGTGCAACGTAAATAAAATTGAATTTAATTTACGCAATATGTCGGCCATTAATTTGTGTCGTTACAATACACTGGAATAAGTAGAGTTGTTCAACCCGGAGAGGTAAGTTGCAGTTTGAAGGCTCAGAATTTTCTTGTTGAAGATCTGCGGCAATACCGTGGTGGCTAGCGCTCGTAGAAATCCGATTAATAGGTAATCCATTAGGTATGACCAGTTGTGCAGCAAAAATAAAATTGGCGTGACTGAAGTCTAAGCGACGAGATGACACTGTAACGACACAAATTAATGGCCGACATATTGCGTAAATTAAATTCAAATTTATTTACGTTGCACCAATGAGAAAAAAGCGAAATTGCCGTTTAACCACGTTTAACCAATAGTGTGCAAGTAGACATATTGCATGCTATTTAAGCACGGTAATTTACCATGCAAGTCAGTTGTCGTATCTGCGTTCTGCCTCGTGTTACACATGTGCGTGCTGTCGGCTGTCAATACCTACGCTGGATATTGATTTGTTTCACCAACAATTGGCAACATCCGTGACTCACCGTGTTGCTCTTCAACCAGCAAGACGAGCCAATTAATGCAGAACTTCAACGAAGTTATCCACATCGTGATAACAACAGCAGGAACCACAACCAGAGTCCACCCAAGGAACAGAACATCAACTTACATATATATAACTTACGAGAACGCCGCCAAGGCCCTGTTAAGGGCCCCCTATCAGTAACTAATCTCTATTCAGAGCACCTTAACCGAGTTTGTAACGTCGTACGGCATTTACTTGAAGCCGGGGCGTTTACAAAATTGGCGACCGCGCCAGGATATTGATTATTGTTCTGATTTTTTTGGTCTAAATAAAATTGACTTCCTTTTTCATTTATTTGGGATAAATAGATTGACATTTGTGTTTTCTTTACCCTGATCGTGGTTTTCTGGGAATTCTGTTGGGTATATATTCGTGGATTTGTGGTGAATTTTTTTGGGGGGTATAATAATAATAATACGGGGCATCTGTTCATCTTTCCTACGTACAAAACGGCACCGTACGTACTCGACAGGCTCAATTGCGGATTTTTGGAAACAGTGACTTTTTTGTTCTGCGCTCATTCAACTGTGGAAGCTGTTTGTGGGTAAGCGTTTCGTTAAAGTATATTTATACATTTTCATATTGCTTATAAATTTATGCTTTTAAGATCCCGTAAGATTGTTAAAATGTCAGGTCCAATTTTAGATATTGATGTTCCTGTTTGGGATGGAGATAGTGAGCTATTCTTTATGCGCGTAGACTCCGCTTTCTCCCCGTTTCCTGATTATGACAGTCATCAAAAACTGTCGAAGGTTTTTGCTAAACTACCTTCTGAATTGCAGCGACGGATTTATCCTAAGCTTGAGGCCATTAGGAAGCTACCTAATCCCATTTTGGGCCTACAAAACGAGGTAGAATCCTTGCTTGGACCCACGGAAACTGAGCAGATAATAAACAAATATGCGCAGTTAGATATGCCAAATCTTGGCCCCATCGAAATACTGAGGGAATTACGGAAACGTTGGTATAAAACCAACATTTCTGACCATGAGGCTAAGGTTGTTTTTATTAACAATCTTCCCCAAACATTAAAACTCTTTGCCAGACAGCTCCCCAACACTCTCTCTATAGATGACTTATCTGAGAGATGTGAGTTAGAATATAGGGTTTTGGAACCCAAAGTGAATCCATCATCCTTTTCTTCACCCCCGCAAGATGATAGACTCTCCTCTTTAGAGAGAACAGTGGCGAACATGGCCAAAGTTCTAGAAGGATTGGCCATTACCAAATCCGAGCTAAATCAAGTGAATGCTCGACCAAAATTCGTTTCCAAGTCAAATTATAATGGTAGGCGGCGATCGAGATCTCCGCAATCCTTTAATAAATATGCTCCAAAGAACTGGTGTTATAACCACCAGAAGTTTTTTATGCTTGCCAAGTTTGTCTTTGTCGTTCCGAAGAATTTCCGAATGAGTGTCAATTTCCACAGCTGACGGAGAGGACAACAGACCGCAGGCACAAGGGTGCATCAGTATCGGGAAACGTCTGGCGCAGGAAGTAGAAGACCGTACTTTCTGCACATCAACGGCATCAACGGCGCTACAGGGAAGAAGCCAACTACAATCCGACATCCCTGTCGACTCTTTTCGTCCACGCCGAATTTTTCACATAGAGAACCAAATGGACAACGCCGGTCGCAATCACCAGCCTACTTGTTTGCATGACCCGGCCAAACAGCCCAACGAACTTCTGCACCTTCTTGATTTCAAAACTGGCGAAGAGTTCATCGTAGACACAGGTGCGGCAGTCTCAGTTCTCAAAGGTGATTCAATGGCCGAGATGTCGCTAGGCGTTCTTCTCGCAACAGCTACAGGCGAGCCCATACCAACATATGGCTGCCGGTACCGCACACTCAACATAGGTCTACGACGTGAATTTTCCCACAACTTCATCATTGCCAAGGTCTCACATAATATAATAGGCCTTGATTTCCTTCTAAAATTTCGGCTCATTGTTGATCTTGCCAATCAAAAGATCATCGACCCCTCCACCGGACTTGAACAAAGCTTTTGGACACTTGCCTCCGAGCGTTTGGAGTTACAGGTCATTCAGCCAACCCCAGTGCATCATTCAGCAGAGATATCAGCAGCTCTTCGAAAATACAAATCGCTTTTCGATCTTAACAAGTCAGAGCTACGAGTCTCCAACACGATGCATCATATCGTCACAGAAGGACAACCTATTGCACTCAAGAAGCGACCACTGGCTCCTGCTAAGCTGAAAGCTGCCCAAGAAGAATTCTCAAGGCTTTTGGAAGAGGGAATCATCAGACCATCGAAAAGTTCATGGGCGTCACCACTGCACTTAGTCTCTAAATCAAACGGATCGTACAGAGCCTGTGGAGACTACCGTAAGCTAAATTCAGTGACAAAATCTGATGCATATCCTATTCCAAATATCAACACTTTACTTGAAAAACTCAACGGCAGCAATTTCTTCTCAGTGATTGACCTCAGACAAGCGTACCATCACATACCGGTAGCACCAGAGGATATCGAGAAAACTGCAGTCATCACTCCATTTGGCCTTTTTGAATATCTTTACATGCCTTTTGGACTTAAGTGTGCTACTCAGACATTTCAAAGATTCATAGACAACATACTTCGCGACGACTCTGCTTATTGTATGTCATATCTCGATGACATTATGGTATTCAGTCCAGATCTAGAATCTCATGCGAAACATCTACGAAATGTCCTCTCACGCTTATCCAACCACGGACTCAAGATCAACTGTGACAAGACGCAGATTGCAACTTCATCCGTCGACTTCTTAGGGCATCGTATCACGGCCCAAGGTATTCAACCGTTGCCGTCAAAGACGAATTCAATCAAGAATATCAAGTCACCAAGGACTTTGAGCGATTTGCAGAAAATCCTGGGAGTACTAAACTATTATCGCAAGTTCCTTCCAGGCCTTTCAAAACAACTTTATCCTTTGTGCAGGCACCTGCGGAACCGAAAAGGACTTAGCAAGAATTCCATCATTGCTTGGTCATCCGAAGACGAGGAATTACTTCGACTTGCCATCAACTCGTTAGCAAATGCCACAATGCTAACGCATCCAGATTTCGAAAAGCCATTTCTACTCACGACAGATGCTTCTGAATTCGCTATTGGAGCCACTTTGGAACAAGAGATCGACGGAGTTCGGAAGCCTATCAGTTTCTACTCGCGTACTCTCCAACCAGTAGAAACGAGGTACGACACTTTCGGCCGAGAACTTCTCGCCATCCACGACGCAGTGCGCCATTTTATCAGCATCATTGGCAGTAGCAGATTTGTTGTTTTCACAGATCATGCACCACTAGTTAGCGCACTTCGAAACGCAACTTCATCTATCGCCAAGTACCCTGCCAGAGTGGAAAGACAGCTTTCTCGTCTAAGCGAATGGCAATTTGACGTCTTTCACGTCAAGGGCAAACAGAACTTCATTGCAGATGCCCTGTCCAGGCCAGACGTCTCTCTACAACCACCTTCGCCGTCACCATTCACTGTCAACTCCGTGGCACTCAGTGAACCTGCACTAACGCCAACTCTCCTGCGAACTGAACAACGCGGTGACATTCACATTCAAAGATCAATAGCCCGTCACCCAACCAAGTTCATATGCCGTCTGTGGGAAGGCTTACCAATTGTTTACTTCACGGGTACGCAGCCCAACAAGCCAGTTCTGCCGACCAGCCTTCAGAGAAAAGTTTTCGATTCAATTCACTCAATTTCTCACCCAGGAAGCCAAGCGACTGTCCGACTTCTTACAGATCGTTTCTGGGGTCACAGACTTAGGCAGAATGTTAAACGATGGGTCTCAGAGTGTGCAATTTGTCAGAAAAACAAGATCACACGACACACTCGTTCTAAGTTGCAACATTTTCGATCTACTTCTCGCCTAGCCATCGTCCACATCGACATAGTTCATCTGACAAAGGTTCAAGGTTTCAGCTACCTTCTAACTATGATCGATAGATTTACACGGTGGCCTGCGGCATTACCTCTTGGCACCATTTCTGCAGACGAAGTAACTAACGGTTTTATCTCTGCATGGATATCCAATTATGGTGTTCCCAATGAGGTCATCACGGACAGAGGCACTTGCTTCTCATCTGATCGTTTCAAAACCACCTTGCGGTACATGGGATGCATCTTACGCCAGACGACTGCCTACCATCCCCAAGCTAATGGCATGGTAGAGAGAATGCATAGGGAACTCAAAGCAGCTTTAGCATCCTCGTCCATTAATGGCAACTGGGTCGATGCACTACCTTTAGTTCTGCTTGCCATGCGTTCCCGTACTCGTGAATCCATTAAAACGTCTGCGTCACAACTCTTGTATGGCATGGATCTACGCCTGCCTAGTCAGCTCCCACGTCTACTACCGGCACAAGATGACCCACAAAACGAAGCTACCCGCCTTCGACTTCATTTCGGTAACATGTCCGAACAGCAGCCGAGACACACGCCTCGTCCAGTCTTCGTTCACCCACAGCTCCACAGCTGCAAGAGAGTACTCGTTCGCAACAATAATGCTGTTGCACCACTACAACCCAAGTATCGCGGTCCTTACCCGATTTTACTCAGACAACCAAAATACTTCATCATTATGCAAGGCGCTACACCGACATCAGTAAGCATAGACAGGTTGAAACCGTTTATCGAACCACCTGATCCTGAGAGCGTTCAACCTTCTACACACGTCTCAGGCTCCGTCTGCTCACAATCTCAATATCCTGATTTGTATAACGCGTAATTGATTTTTTTAAACATTAACATTAACTATCAAAATTTTTTTAACCTTTCGTTATTTTTCGTATTTGTCTCACGTGGCATAACCAGCTGTTCTTAGCTAACAATTGTGTAGCATTTTTGAACAGTTCTTTGGTATTATGCCATCTCTGAGGCAATGTTCGTGTACATATTTTTATGCAGTTACCTTTGATTTTAATGTATATATTTTTACATTATAATGTATTTCTCACACATGACATTACACTGCCTATTTTGGTATGACCAGCTACTTAGAGCTAACGCTTTCGTGTAGCAACACTAAGTAGTGATCAGCTTCATATCATGGTACAGGCCACTTTCAATGCATATCTCAACTTTATCAATTGCACAAAGACCACTCTACAAATGTCATGACCACAACGTCGAGCACTCTAGCTCCTTTGGTCGTATACAAACACATTGACAACGATCCAACCTGCTTAGGTTTTAACTTAAACCTGGCAAATTCAGAGGCGATTTACCTCGAAATCTTCACGCTGCGGCTCCAAAAACTTACACTGCTCTATTTTGCCTCACGTGCTATGACCGACCACTAGAGCTAACAATTTGTGTAGCAATTCCTAGTGGTTACCTGGCATCATATCATTGTTGAAGCAACCAACAAGCATATTTAAGCCCAGCACTTATGGTTCATCATATTTTTGCTTAACTTGGTTCGAACTCTGTCATGCATTTCTTATCTAGCCTCGCAGAGAGGAATTTTTTTCCTTTTTTTTCAGAGAGGAAAGTGTTGTAACGACACAAATCAATGGCCGACATATTGCGTAAATTAAATTCAAATTTATTTACGTTGCACCAATGAGAAAAAAGCGAAATTGCCGTTTAACCACGTTTAACCAATAGTGTGCAAGTAGACATATTGCATGCTATTTAAGCACGGTAATTTACCATGCAAGTCAGTTGTCGTATCTGCGTTCTGCCTCGTGTTACACATGTGCGTGCTGTCGGCTGTCAATACCTACGCTGGATATTGATTTGTTTCACCAACAATTGGCAACATCCGTGACTCACCGTGTTGCTCTTCAACCAGCAAGACGAGCCAATTAATGCAGAACTTCAACGAAGTTATCCACATCGTGATAACAACAGCAGGAACCACAACCAGAGTCCACCCAAGGAACAGAACATCAACTTACATATATATAACTTACGAGAACGCCGCCAAGGCCCTGTTAAGGGCCCCCTATCAGTAACTAATCTCTATTCAGAGCACCTTAACCGAGTTTGTAACGTCGTACGGCATTTACTTGAAGCCGGGGCGTAATAAACGCGTTTCAAAAGTCAGCGTAGGTAGACAGCCCAATAAACAATTGACAGCAAGCACATGTAGCGAGTAGAGCGGAAGTGTCAAGTTTGTTGCATGTTAAATTCATCGTACTTTAATTGATGTACAGGTGCAAGGTCGCACGCCATTGGTCAACAGTAACTTTCGCTTGTTTTAATTGGTACGGCGTAATAAAATTTCAATTTCATTTTGGCAGTATGTCGACGTGTTAATCTGAACCGCTACTCTACTTTATTTTGTTTTAATTTTATGAAAGAAAAGAAAGTGCGCGGTTAATTAAAAGATTTGGATGGTTTATGTCTGCTGCTAGGAATAATATATACAATACATTTTATATAAATTGTAGTAATTTTGTTCATGTACATAATCAGCTATTATTATATGCCTTTCAAAATAATATAGGCTGTTTACATGCTAGAAGAAGCTCTATTTAATATGAGGCGAAGCGTGTTTCTGTACTAAATTAAGTTATATCATGACTTATTTAAACTCATGATTTATATTGAATGTATTACATGTACGTTTTTAGTTATTATTCTGTAAAAAAATTATAATTTTCCGATGTGTAAATGATATTTGTCCATTTGGATATTATTTAGTTGTGCATGTGTTTTTATTTTGTGTGCAGCATCAGTTATTGGTATGAAAAGCGTATGTGTGACATATAGAAGGAATTATGAACAAAATAAAGATTTATTATATAGCGACAAGATTGAATTCCACTCGAACTTTATGCAATATATAATAAATTTATTATCCACGTTTAATAATAGTCAAAAATAAATGTGTCTCTTAAGAACCATGTAAGATGCATGAACGATGTTGTAGGCGTACCTTTTGCTGTTCCCTTTCTCAAGCTCCTGACTTTGTACCCCTACTACTTCTCAATGGTTGCTATTATTACTACCCGAGCATTCAATCAGTCTCGTTCCTTTTCAGATGGTTAATATTAGAAGGCCGAAGAAAGGTTTCATGTATATATTACACACAATGTAGCACATAAATATAAATCACCGTTAATAAAGGTTACGATCGCCGTTTGTAACGATTCTATCTCAGTACATGATATTAATATATTGTTCTCTGAAGTTCGGATAATCCAAATAGTTAAACTAATAGGAATAAGTTCACTATGACCATTAGTCCACCGCGTGTTTTTTTCGTTCCCAGCGCGGTTCTGTTCTTTTTATAAAAACACTATTAATTACACATAAAATTTCAGTTTAAGAAATATCGGTTAAAACTGCTTGAGACTAGAAAGGATTGTTCCTAAAATCACAGCTAAGAGAAATATTGTTTAAGGACAGAGTTAGAATATTTGACCTTAAAGAGCACAGCGTTTGTAAAAATTGACCTTCGTTGGGTTGTAACACGGAGCCGCGTGTTACATACACCCCCCCGACAGTGAAAATTAGTACACCATGAAGGGGGCTAACCTTCCAGGAAGTGTTATTGCTCTGCCGTACCGTGTAATGACTGATTTTGGCTCTGACAACACTGATTCTGGTTCTTCTATATCTCGCGGCGGCGTAACGGCTTCAGTTGGCTCGGTTGTTGATGGGACGTCGGGCGTCAATCCGATGTTAGCAAGACTGTCTGGGAGTGGCGTTCTCGTTTCTTCACCGCCTGATAGGTCTACATCGCGAAACAGCGGGTCATCTGGATCAACGTCGGCTGGGGATAGTCTGTGCTTGGAGACCGCTTCAGCTTTGCCATTAATCTCCAGAATGATGTAATTCTGACGTCGATCTAACACACGATAAGGACCGCGCTTCGGTTTGGCTAAAATCCTGTTATCCATATCGTTGTTGATGAAGAACCATTTGCAGCTATCAAAATCTTTGCGTTTATAGATTGGGCCATGTTGCTGACGTGTAGGACAGATCGGCCGATTCTGAGCGTTATACTGTAGAAAACTGCGAAGTGGAAACAGAAATGTCGGATCATTCATCGTTAATGCAGTTTCAGAGCGTGATCGGACTAGTTCGCCAGGAAGCCGTAGACATTCGCCAAATACCATTTCAGCGGAGCTACATTTGATCGGCTCACGAGGTCTTGTACGCATTGATAGGAGTACTTTCGGTAGAGCCGCAAGCCAATTTTCTTCTGGGCTAGCCTTGAGCGCCGCTTTCAGTTCTCGGTGTGGTCTTTCAACGAAACCATTTGCTCTCGGGTTACGAGCCGCGGTCACGGAGTGTTTGACACCGTAGTATTGCAGTAGGGCTGTGAACTCCTCTCCGAGAAATTGTGCGCCACGATCGGTTGTCACTTCAGCTGGAGCACCGAACCGAGCGAACCAATTGAGCTCTAGAGCATAACTGACAGTTTCTTGCTTCATGTCTGGAAGTGGTATGGCCTCATACCATCGAGTGGTGCGGTCCCGTATTGACAGTAGATATCGCATGTTGTTCACGGCAGGTAAGGTTACCAGGTCAACGTGTATGTGTGTAAATCGGACTTTGGGCACTTGAATGACTTGTGGCGCCGTTTTAGTGTGTCTCGTCACTTTGCATTTCTGACATTCTAGGCATTGTTTTGACCACATCTTGATATCTCGTCGCATGCCAGGCCAAAAATACGTTCTGGATAGAATTTCTACTGATGCTTCGCCAGATGGGTGGCTCAATGAATGGTAGACTTCGAAGATCTTGTGACGGAGTTTTTCAGGTATAAACGGCCGAGGGCCCACGTCAGTTATTTCGCACTGCAGTAGGGTTCCGTCGTAATCAAGTGATTTCAGTCGATTGACATCAAATGTCCGAAGTGATATATCATCTTGCTGAGCTGCTTGCAATTCCTGAATGCTTATAGGTGAAGGATACAGTATTGAGGCACAAAGATCTGCCGGACGGCTTAGGGAGTCTGCGACCACATTTTCTGATCCTTTAACATGGGTGACTTCATAATCATACTCGTGTATTCGTGTAAGTTGCGAGTTGACACGTCGTGAATATAAATATTCTTTCTTTCCTCTCAGCATCGGAAGTAGCGGAAGATGGTCAGTGTAGATCTTGAACTTTCGGCCATCCAGATAGGTATGGAAGTGTAGGATCGACCGGTAGATTGCAAGTAATTCTTTTCCTAACGTATCATATCGCGTCTCGCGAGGTTG
Organism: Eudiplozoon nipponicum; assembly: GCA_029291075.1. Lineage (NCBI taxonomy): Eukaryota > Metazoa > Platyhelminthes > Monogenea > Mazocraeidea > Diplozoidae > Eudiplozoon > Eudiplozoon nipponicum. The sequence goes on from JAQBSW010001646.1 coordinate 101,015, forward strand.
TAGTTTTTGCGAATAGAAAGCGATAGGCTGGTGTATTCCATTGATGGATTGTTGAAGTACTGCGCCTATGGCAACGTCGGATGCGTCCGTTATCAATTCAAAATGTTGAGACCAATCCGGGGAATGTAACATGGTCGCTTTGCATAGGGCCCTTTTGGCATCCTCGTAAGCCTGCATGTCGTCCACGTTGAGCTGAATCGGTTGTGATTTCTTGACGAAACGGCTTTCTGGCACGAGATATTTGTGAAGAGGTGCCAGAATCTTGGCAAGGCAGGGTACAAATCGAGAATAGTAGTTCATCTTGCCCAAGAATCGTCGTAATGCCCGAACGGTGGTTGGAGGCTGTAGATCTTGAATAGCACGAACCTTAGTAGGTACAGGTGTCATGCCTTCTTCGGAAATTTGATGACCAAGGAATTCAATTGATTTCTGTGCAAAGACGCATTTATTGCCATGAAGTCGGAGGCCATAGTCTTCTAGACGTGTGAGTAGGATCTCAATATGTTGTATATGATCGGTCATTGAGTTAGAGAATACCAGGATGTCGTCTAGATATGGAATTACAAATGGTAGACCATCTAGTATTTCGTCCATAACGCGTTGGAATGTTTGCGAGGCATTTTTGAGACCGAATGGCATATAGTGATATTCGTGCGTGCCACCTCCGGTGAATCTGAGTGCAGTATATGCTACTGAGTCTTTGTCCATCGGTACTTGATAGTATGCTTTTACTAAGTCAAGTTTCGAATACACAGCATGACCGATAGCAGATCGGAGTAGGTCGGCCGGATTTGGCAGGATGTACGAATCAGACTGTGTGCAAGAATTGAGAATACGATAATCCCCGCACACTCTGAATGTCTCTGGTTCACTCTTTGGTACTACTACCACAGGCGACGCAAAAGGTGAGCTGGATCGTGTACAGATGCCTTGTTGACGTAGTGTGGCGAATTCTTGCTCGGCAGCCTTATGTTTGTGTGGTGCCAATGGACGTGCTCGTGGAGGATGAGGAAGTGTTTTCGACAGGATGATACGGTGGGCTGTGATAGCCCGCTTCCTCTTGAGGTCGGGCATGAAGGAAATAGGTTTGAAAATTTCTTCATGACGTTTCAGAACCTCGTCCAGTTGTGGTACATGTGGAACTGAAGGAATAAGCTGTATGGATGCGACTGCTTCGGCGCGAGTCGTATGTTTTAACGCTGATGTAAGCAACTGATTGTCTGCAGTGCGTATCTCTCGTGTTCTTGGACGAATGGTCAGGTCGAAGTGTTCGAGAAAATCACGTCCAATGATGTTCCGTGTTGTTTTGGCGATGATGAACGGATAATTGAAACATCTTTTTGAGTTGGAGAACGAGATAGTGTGTACTCGTACCCCAAACGTCGCTATGTTGGAACCATTGGCGCATGTCAGACTGCTGGTGTCGACTGGGTGGGTGGGTTCGAAATAATTGTGACGTAGTAAGCTCACATCTGATCCAGTGTCTATGAGAAATAATTCGCCAGAGGTTGCGTCACGGATGAGAAAAGATGTTGATAGTGGCAACTGACGATGAGACTGGTTGCTGGCATTTGGGCGTTTGAAGCATGATTTGACTGGAGCCGTCGCTGTAAATACAATAGTTTGATTGCGCTCTACTGCGAAAGCAACGTGCTTCGAGCCATCAGACGTGGAGCGGCCAACAATCTTGGGGTGATCAGCCTCTACTGCCGCCGCGGAGGTTGACCCCACCAGTTTTCCGAGCTTTCTATGGGCGTATCCTCCTGAATAGTTGAGCGTGACCGCGCCCATATGAACGTCGCGTCTGTGCGCGGGAAGGTGCAGCCGTTTCCGAGGCAGTAACGTGTGGAGTGGCCATAGCTGCGATGATTCGGACACCACTCCGCTGGTAACTGTGGCACTGTGGTTCGGTCTCTCGACGTCGACCTCCTGGCGCTATTCCGGGTCGGTGGATGACGGTGGTCACGCCTGCTTTGGTCGCGTCTGTTTTGGATGGCATCGACTGAGGCCAAATTTGGCCTTATGGTGAGGTTCTCGAGTAGGCTGATGAGGCGTTCATTCGTGACATTTGTTCCGGCTGATGATGTGGTGGGTTGTGATTCGAACATTCTTGGGGTGATGTGGACTTTCTCTTGGGCCGGTAGGCTGTGGTGGTGTTTCTTCCACCACTTGTCTAGACGTGCCGGCAGAACGTCATCCTGTACTTCGAGGGATTCGCGCAAGAACGTGGCCATCTCTTGTAGTGCCGGTGGGAGATTCTGTATGAACAGTCGCATTACGACTTCCTTGGGCAGTTTGAATTCTAAGGCTTTGTGCTCCATTTCCCTAAATAGCTCAGAAGGCGTGCGGCTACCTAGGGACATCTGGCTCATTAATTCTGTAAGCCTGTCTTCTCGATCTGGTGTCAAACGTTGCTTGACGGCGCGTTGCAGGCTCTGCCATGGCTGTGCACATGTGCCCTCAGTGTATTGATGCAGTATATCTTTGAGTCCGTGTCTGAAAGATATTGGAATCGTCTCCCAAGCCCTCAGAAATATTGAGCCCTCGTCTGTTATGTTGGACACCTTGGCCAGTAAAGTGACATCGTCGACCCACGCATCAAGGTATTCTGGATCAAATTGACATATTTTATACTGTGTCCATGTGGTGATGCGGTTTGTTGCTGGGCTCACCATCGGGCTTCCTGTATTTCCTGAACTGGCCCTCATCTTAAGTGTATGAGTGTTGTCGAGAACTGAGGGCAGTGTAACATCGTCCTCATCCGCCATCGTGCAGCTGTCTTCGAGCATTGTAATCCCGAGAGGGTGTTTTTCTGTGATATGTGTCTTAGAGTTAACTTATCTTGTAGTAGTCATCCAAATTGCTTGAATTTCTTAACTCTAGATATTTGTTAATTCTTTGCTGGCTGTGAGTTCGACGAACCGGGGCACCATTATGTAGGGGTACTTTTTGCTATTCCTTTCTCGTTCCTGACTTTGTACCCCTACTACTTATCAATGGTTGCTATTATTACTACCCGAGCATTCAATCAGTCTGTTCCTTTTCAGATGGTTAATATTAGAAGGCCGAAGAAAGGTTTCATGTATATATTACACACAATGTAGCACATAAATATAAATCACCGTTAATAAAGGTTACGATCGCCGTTTGTAACGATTACTATCCTCAGTAGCTGATATTAATATATTGTTCTCTGAAGTTCGGATAATCCAAATAGTTAAACTAATAGGAATAAGTTCACTATGACCATTAGTCCACCGCGTGTTTTTTTCGTTCCCAGCGCGGTTCTGTTCTTTTTATAAAAACACTATTAATTACACATAAAATTTCAGTTTAAGAAATATCGGTTAAAACTGCTTGAGACTAGAAAGGATTGTTCCTAAAATCACAGCTAAGAGAAATATTGTTTAAGGACAGAGTTAGAATATTTGACCTTAAAGAGCACAGCGTTTGTAAAAATTGACCTTCGTTGGGTTGTAACACGGAGCCGCGTGTTACAATGTAATATGATATGTAAAATATATAACATATCGTCCTTTATTGTTACAGCAATTTCTATTGAGTGATCAGTAACAATTTCATAATATAAATGCACGTGAACGGCCCATAGATATCAGAGAGGGCGTATTCATTTATGCCAACCTGTCATTAGACAGAAGCTTATCCGCTATAGGCGAAGTAATCGCGAAAAAATCAGATTTGGCACTTGTTTGAATTCCTCCAAATCGGCTGTCCACTTGTTTATGTGGAATAGTTGTATACAGTAGCAAAACCTTTAAACCACAGTGATTTTATAGTGGTAAAATTGCTCGTATGCTTCGAAAATTCTCTTTATAAAGCTTTTACATTATTAAACGCATTTTTATTTGAAGCCTGAATGGAACTGTGAATTCCGAGATAGTACACATCCATAGTTATTTATCATTATTAAAGCTCATCCTATTATCACTACCTACTGTTCTTTCCATTTATTTATCAATAGAAGCTGCACTGGTGTATTAATATTTGATTTCCTGGTTAATTTTAACATATAAATCGTTATCAGTAGTGTCATCATTAAGACGAATGTAGTTAAACTTAGTCCTACACTCAATTTTTTATATAGACAATACAATTAAACAATAATTGATTGTGCGGATGGTGGTAACAATTCTTTAAATCAAGTTTGTGAGCTTGAAGTAAACACCAATCCCATTGTATTTTTATGTTCAGACTTTCTCGAATTAATCTATAAACCGAGACTTCTTAAATTCTTGCTCAAGTCTTTATTATTTATTCATTAATTTTAAAATCCTTGTTTTTTGGAAAAATCGAGATAATAAGTTTAGAACCATTTACAAGCATGAATATATGATCATATATCACCACGTTCTGACAAGGCGAAAAGACAATTTAAGTAATATCAATATTAGAGAGACCTCTGAAATTTTAGACGTTTGTCGCGACTATCTAAATACCATATTAGTAACTCGTATAGCAATAATCTTGTAGGTTTAACCAGTTACGTCTTAAAATATACGGATTTACCTTTTGCAATCTAATTACCTTCGTAATAGCTTCGATTTCTTTATGAAGAATATTATAACTTACGATTATTTTCCATCTAAACCTGATATAATTATATGTCTACGAGGTATTTGTACGGGTTGTTTTTTGTCTTGTTAATCTGACAAAAAATACCTAAGTGCATTGGTATAATACAGTCGATCATCCTTTAACTTCCTCTTCGAGTGCTAATGCACTTTATACATTCAAGACTTAATTAGGGCGACATATATTCGGTTCTAATTGTTACACCCGTAACAGAATGACGAGATTAATAAGGGAATCTATTGAAATTAAGCTTTGAGGACATATTCATCATCATGCACAACCATACAAAAGCCAAAAGTGACTAATGTTTCACTGCCATATAACCATAAGAAGCAAAACAAGAGTAATTAAAAACAAAGACAAAAATAAGAATTTAAGCACAAAAAAATTATTTTATATATATATATATATATATATATATGTAGTATGAATAGCACAAAAGAAAGTTGAAGCGGCATTAACACGCACATTTAATGCAGCTAAACTACGAATGTTATTTAGGGTAACACACTTGCCGTTACTGTTGCCATCAAATATTATTTACCTATATATATATATATATATATATATATATATATATATATATATATATATATATAGAAAGAGAGTACCTAGTAACTATGAGTTTAATTATCATGATAACTTTCTTTTCTTAGTAGAGAAAAGTTATTTGTGAAGTTTGGTTTATTTCTTACGTGATACAGTGGAAATCGCAATGAAGCTCTATTGCTGTTGTTGCCTTGTCCTAAAGCTGACATGGCCATGATGGTATTGTGTAGAGGTTTAGTTTGCCTCACTTCTGTGAGGAGATATTATTAATGATAGTTATTTAAAATGCTAGGTTCCATTTTGATCGCATTATGAAATATTAGTAAGTAAAGACGATTGTATGAATCTGAACTGGAAACTGGTTCCCTTAAAAGACTAAGAATATTTTACTTCGATGAGATTATATATGGCTCTATAAATTTACTCTTTGTTTATCAATAACTGTCAATAACATCTTTCTATATTATATTTTTACTTATTGTTTGCTTATTGTATTTATAAAATTTTGAGTTTGGCACCAATTAATGAAATTTTACATTAATTATCAACCTTTCTTACAACTATAGTTCTTTATGTTAGATAGTTTAGATAATTTTATTCTCCGATCTTAATTTGTTAAAACTTCATAGCCTAATTAATCTTTTTTTATTTTACGAATCATTTGATCAATTAATCACTGAGGTCACCAGTAATTACGTCGTTTCACATGGTAAGCATAAAAGTCAATCTGACGTGTGAAAATGTTAAGTGCACATTCAATCTCTGTAGTTTAAATTAGATGGATGAACACGCATATGAAATTATTTTTAACCGAAGTCTAGTGAAATGACAATAACTGTTATGGGATTACCTCGTCGTAAGTACAAACAGAGCGGTTTAATTAAAGTTCACACTGTCTTTATCAGTTCATATTTAAATTTTTTGATGAGATTTCAACTAAAGAGGGTGACCGAAAAAGATTTCCAAAAATTCTCCTTCGAAAATAACTAGTTGCGTTTTTGTCATAAGATAGCTCAAGTCGATCTGTGATACTTTTTATCGCACCAATCTATTTATTTTTAAATATGCGAATTTACATTTACTGAACTTATTACCTTTGTGATAGTTTCGATTTACCTAAAGAGAATATTGGAACATCAGATTTTCTGTCAACCAGATCTGCTATAATTCCGCATAGACAGGGTGTTCGTGAAGGTTATGCGCGTCTTTGTAAATCTGTAGAGTTAAATCAAAGTCTAGTGACAAAATGGAATCCAGTTTTTAAAATAAATCTTGCGATCTTAATATAAGCACCAATCACATTTTATATATATTTGTCAGTATAAACTAAAAATTGTATAATGTAGAAAAGGCGAATCATCTTGTAGGTCAATTTCGACCTTTTTTGAACATTTTTAGTTACTATGCAAGTATGTATTAGGTTTTGCGAACCTAGTAACAAATTAGTTCAGTTGTGACCAGAAGGATAAACCAAAGGCAGCATGAACGGAAAGTATAATCTCATGCACATTCGTTTCGTGCTTACTGGCGACTCATCAGTAGGAGCCGGTATTACGCCCTTTAACCACTATATATTTGGTAGAAGAATGTGGAATAATAGGACGGTACAATCTCCTAGACGAATGTGTAAACCTGTAATAGTGAAGCTAACATAATCTAAAGTCAACGACAATACGACTTCAATGCTAACTCACACTATATAATATATATACCGAGTCTGTAAAGGATACTAACACTATGGCTATTGTGTTAGTAACTGATACCTTTTTCGAAATCGATGAGTACCGGATACTAACACTATGGTTTCCGGAGTCGGTACATGATACCAACCTGATGGATATAAATTTATGCTAAAGTTCACCCAAATTGAGAATTACAACAATTTCCGAACACCTGTTACTCCAGTTAAACCATACACTCTGGCCTTCATCGATATCAGTTATCACATTTCGCGGTAAGCATGACATCATTCAATTCAATATATTACAGTTAAATACTGTTTGTTGCGAAGAACTAATATATATGCAAGTATGTATTAGGTTTTGCGAACCTAGTAACAAATTAGTTCAGTTGTGACCAGAAGGATAAACCAAAGGCAGCATGAACGGAAAGTATAATCTCATGCACATTCGTTTCGTGCTTACTGGCGACTCATCAGTAGGAGCCGGTATTACGCCCTTTAACCACTATATATTTGGTAGAAGAATGTGGAATAATAGGACGGTACTAATCGGGTCACTTCAATGTGTGACAATCTGTGGGAGTCTAGCGGCAGCCTGATTTAGTGTAGTAGCTAAACCAATTTAGTTTAATTGGTATAGGCGTCCCTGGAACCAGCTGGGCTGGATACATAGCTCCATTTTCAGGTTATTTGTAGCAATTACTGTTTTTTAACAACATTGAATATGCTTTCTTTTTACATAGTATCGGTTTTATCAATATTACCAGTCATTAAAGACAGTCAGCAGTTATTAAATGAAGCATGACTGATTTATGAAACATAGTTTATTCATGAATACAGATGTAGGCATATCTGTAAATTCTCATGTCTGCTGCAGACCACTTATAATAATAATGAATAGCTATGCATAAAATAATGGAGATTACTTTGAATAATCATAGATAGACGAACAATGTTTATTCATTTTCTAATTGGTGGCTTTTGTGTTTCGGTGTTGAAAAACATTATGAGTAATACCGTGACAATGGCAACCTCAAGCCGCTCGAAAAATAATGGAGTAAGTAAATTTGCCAATTGAATCAATTGTTTCTTAGCCATATGGAGACGTTTGTAAATTATGAAGACTCGGTCGTGCAATCAAGAAAAGATTATAAAAATAATTTTCGCTTGATTCCACATTAGTTAGTTGGTAAGTGAGTGTTGCTTTTTCTCTAGTTGGGTACCAATACAAAATTATGTTATACAGTTTGTACGGATTTCCCGCTGAGACTTATGACAATAAACTTGTGAACGGCCTTCGGATTATCCATTTTACTTAGAAGAGAAGCCATCGATTCCAGTAGCTTTGTAATTACTCGTAATACTAATTCTTAACAAGACCGGAGGTTTAATTCATCGCTGATCGCACTGTTTGCTATATTTTGTGGTTTAGGGAGAATTTAAATTTGCTTGATGGGGTGTGCTCAGAACATGGAGATGGCGTTATGCGTCGTGCCTGTAAATGCAATTGGCAACGTTTGTTACTCTTCGACGCTGCTTGAAATTCGTTAGCTAGACTAAGGCTATGCTGATTCTCAACCGGTTTAGGATGATATATTTATTATGAAACTTTCAAACCACTATGCGATCTCTTAGTTTCACAACAATTTACGCTTGTCAAAGAAATTGGTTATTATAATCAAGGTTGCGGTCTTGATATAAACACGTGACCCATTTATTACTTACATATGTCAGTATAAACTAAGAATTGTATAGTGTAGAAGAGGCAATTCATCCAGTAGACTGGTTTCGTCCTTATTGGGAACTCATCACGTACTGGCCAGAGTTTTCGGCGGACAGGGCTCGAACCTGGGCACGTCTGCTTCGGAATCTGGTGCTTTAACCACCGAGTCACTCTGCCGGACACAACACTACACACAATGTTCAGTTATATGTTAAATAATGTAACTTAGTGAGTTTTTTTCCTTTAGGTGGAGCAAATATGGCATCTCAATACATCGTCATGTAGTGTTGAGTCTGTTCAGTAATGGCAGATTGGGGATGTTTAGTTGGAACTTTGGGTCTAAATGGATGCCATATGTGCTCCAACTAAATGAAAAATAGACTAAGCAAGTTACATAAGTTGGTTTGGTTTATCTGTCTTTGGTTTATCCTTCTGGTCATAATTGAACTAATTTGTAACTATCTGCGAAACACCTAATATGTAATTGCATATATATTAGTTCTCCGCAAAAAAACAGTATATAACTGTTATATATTTAATTGAATGATATCATGATTACCGTAACAGATGCTCAGACATAGTTGTATTTCTCAATTTTGGTGAACTATAGCATATATTAAAATCGATCGTGTTGGTACCATGTACCGACTCATCATCATCATCATCATGTCCAACCATACAAAAGTCAAAAATGACTAATGTACCATGTTTCTTTTCGTTACTATGATGTTGGTATCGGTTACTAACACAATAGCCATAGTGTTCGTATCCTTTACACACTCGGTTTCTATATTATATAGTGTGAGTTCGCGTTGAAGTCGCATAGTCGATGACTTGATATGATGTTAGCTTCACTATTGCAGGTTTACACATTCGTCTAGGAGAGTGTACCGTCCTATTATTCCACATTCTTCGACCAAATATATAGTGGTTAAAGGGCGTAATACCGGCTCCTACTGATGAGTCGCCAGTAAGCACGAAACGAATGTGCATGAGATTATACTTTTCGTTCATGCTGTCTTTGGTTTATTCTTCTGGTCATAATTGAACTAATTTGTTACTAGGTGCGCAACACCTAATACATAATTGCATATATATTAGTTCTTCGCAACAAACAGTATTTAACTGTAATATATTGAATTGAATGATGTCATGCTTACCGCGAAATGTGATAACTGATATCGATGAAGGCCAGAGTGTATGGTTTAACTGGAGTAACAGGTGTTCGGAAATTGTTGTAATTCTCATTTTGGGTGAACTTTAGCATAAATTTATATCCATCAGGTTGGTATCATGTACCGACTCGGAAACCATAGTGTTAGTATCCGGTACTCATCGATTTCAAAAAAGGTATCAGTTACTAACACAATGGCCATAGTGTTAGTATCCTTTACAGACTCCGTATATATATTATATATAGTGTGAGTTAGCATTGAAGTCGTATTGTCGTTGACTTCAGATTATGTTAGCTTCACTATTACAGGTTTACATTCGTCATATAGTGTGAGTTAGCATTGAAGTCGTATTGTCGTTGACTTCAGATTATGTTAGCTTCACTATTACAGGTTTACACATTCGTCTAGGAGATTGTACCGTCCTATTATTCCACATTCTTCTACCAAATATATAGTGGTTAAAGGGCGTAATACCGGCTCCTACTGATGAGTCGCCAGTAAGCACGAAACGAATGTGCATGAGATTATACTTTCCGTTCATGCTGCCTTTGGTTTATCCTTCTGGTCACAACTGAACTAATTTGTTACTAGGTTCGCAAAACCTAATACATACTTGCATATATATTAGTTCTTCGCAACAAACAGTATTTAACTGTAATATATTGAATTGAATGATGTCATGCTTACCGCGAAATGTGATAACTGATATCGATGAAGGCCAGAGTGTATGGTTTAACTGGAGTAACAGGTGTTCGGAAATTGTTGTAATTCTCAATTTGGGTGAACTTTAGCATAAATTTATATCCATCAGGTTGGTATCATGTACCGACTCGGAAACCATAGTGTTAGTATCCGGTACTCATCGATTTCAAAAAAGGTATCAGTTACTAACACAATGGCCATAGTGTTAGTATCCTTTACAGACTCCGTATATATATTATATAGTGTGAGTTAGCATTGAAGTCGTATTGTCGTTGACTTCAGATTATGTTAGCTTCACTATTACAGGTTTACACATTCGTCATATAGTGTGAGTTAGCATTGAAGTCGTATTGTCGTTGACTTCAGATTATGTTAGCTTCACTATTACAGGTTTACACATTCGTCTAGGAGATTGTACCGTCCTATTATTCCACATTCTTCTACCAAATATATAGTGGTTAAAGGGCGTAATACCGGCTCCTACTGATGAGTCGCCAGTAAGCACGAAACGAATGTGCATGAGATTATACTTTCCGTTCATGCTGCCTTTGGTTTATCCTTCTGGTCACAACTGAACTAATTTGTTACTAGGTTCGCAAAACCTAATACATACTTACCTAATCTCATCCTGTGTGCAATAGGTTATAGAGAGAGAGGTTAGTAAAACTGTTGAAAGAAACTAGTATTATTCGAGCGTTTGGACAAGACCAGAACACGGAGCCTAAACTTACGATTTGTATATCAACGAAATACATATTCATTTATTTTATCAGATACAAGAAACGCTTCTTTCTCATTATCTCCTCAAGTATCTACTAATGAACATATTTTTATATATAAATTGGAAGGCAAAACAAAATAGAAATATGTAAACATAGAGAGAGTGTGAAAAAAAGGAAACCAATCAATTGCGTGCGTCATCTCCAGTTTAAACCATATATATTTATATAAAAAACTACATGTAAGCAACAAGGTGGTTCTAATATATATATATATATATATATATATATATATATATATATATATATATATATATATATATGCGGAATAAATCAAAAATAGGGACCGCGCTATGCAAGGTACAACAACATTTTTGTCATATCATTTGTTTTGCTTTTTCTTAAATTCATTGTTATATGACAACGAAGCGTCAGTTATTACAGGCTGTTTAATTTCTGTCTGTGATGATAGAGTTGAAGTTTATCTTTTTATACATTATTTTTTACAACGTTTTGTTTTAAATAGTTATTTTTTTCATATTTATTACTATTATCTTTATGATAGTAATCATCTTCATTGTTAATATTATAATATATTTTTTATCATAGTTATACGGAAAACGAGAATAAGTTATCAAACGCTGTTGTTTTGCCGTTTGAGGTGATAATCAAGATGAGTATATGAATCACAATATTCCGGTGCCTATTTTATGTCATTAGGCACAGTTATACAAAAGCCAGCAGTGACTAATTTTTCACTGCCATATAACCATAAGAAGCGGAAATATATAAATAACAGAAATAATAATTTAAACAAAAATGATTAATGTGAGAGAGAATACCTTGTTCCTTTGATTGAATTTATCTGGATAACTCAGAAATGAGGAAAACGTAATCTCTCCACAACACCATTATGACCAAGTCAGCATTATGACATAGCAACATCAAAGCTTCCTTGCGGTTTTCACTGTATCACGTCATAAATAAACCAAACCTCGCAGCTAACTTGGCCCTACTAAAAATAGGAAGCTACGAAGATGATTCTACTGGACATCTGCAACAAGATCGCCAATGAGCTCGATTCGATGTCCTTTCGCTAAGGGTTTCTAACCATTGTTCTTGGTTAGAAAATCTTACCGATATGGTATCGAATCGAGCTCAGTGGCGATCTAGCCGCTGATGTCTACAGGATCATCTTGGTAACTTTCTTTTCTTAGTAGGGCAAAGTTAGCTACGAGGTTTTCACTTCCTATGGTTATATGGCAGTGAATCATTAGTCACTTTTGACTTTTGTATGGCTGGACATGATGACGGTGATGATGATAATGATGAGGATGGTTCCTTTGGAGTTTTCCTTCTCCTAGATAGTCTGGCAACCGAGGCTGATGAGCAGTATCTGGCCAGATGCCAGTGGCCAAAGTTTCTTTCAGCAGTCAAAGATTAATGGTCGTGATTGGTACGCTAGCTCTCATTCGGTAAAAGACATTTAAAAAAGTTACTACGAAGTTAGACCAAAAAAGGAACTTCAAACGAAACGGGATGATGGCTGTGTCCCTTTAGACCCGGCAAGGTTCATGCTACCATTCCCGGGCTGACTAGCTTGTGCTCGCCGTCTCACTGAATACCACCGAGAGCTGAACAAAGTCGAAAACCTTGAAAACAAATATCCACGTTAATTACCTAAAGCAAGTTTGAGATCCTTCCCGTAAGGTCAATCAAGAATAATAATTTTGTTGTGAACTTAAAAACTTTATTAACAAAATGTCGCAAGCCAGAACCACGCTGCAAAGCGTCATTTAATTTGTATGCAAAATTTAAGCCATTCCTATCGCTAACTTATATTGTGTTGCCCTTATTTGCATAATTTTACTTCATTCTTGGGCAGTGATACATGAAATTATAAAAATGGCACTCTTGCAAAAAATCTGACGCCGGTTTTGTAAATTTTGCTTTTGAATTGTTTTTTAGAATGGATATGCAGATTCACTATCCGACGTCCTACTTATACAGACTTTGGTTGCTACACTGAGCAGACCAAAGTAGACGAATTTTTGCCCATTGCCAGTTACGATATCGCCATTTTACCAACGTAAGGCTACAATGTCTGTTCCATTCCCGGCAAAATCTCGAAATTTTCGATATGGCCAGCTAAATCGATCCAACACAGGTTTGAACTTGCCGCACTTTCGAAAACGCAACCATCAAGTTAGTCAACAGGATAATTCTAGCTTTGACCGCCTGAGTCAATCCGCAAGTCTTCGCCGACTCAATAATGTTAAGTTCCACGCATTGCAGTCACTGCGAAAGGGATCTGGCCTCCCATGTTCAAACGATATTGATATCTCTAGCAGCAATTGTCGAGGTAACAGCCTTCAATCGTCTAATAAACTGACAGCAAGTGATGGGCTTTGTGCGGTGTCAAGACGACTGACAGCTTCTGGTCAGACAAAAAGTGCCCTCTCACGACTGGGAAATCGTCCATCGGGTGTGCTATCTGGTCAAACTTATTTCGCGCATCGCGATGTGCCACATTGGCGTCCTGCTAATAGACTACTTTCTAGAAATGCTCGACTCAGTCTTCGTAATAAATATACTGAGCAGGCTAGGCGATGGTCATCTGTAAAAAGCGTCGCTTCTGGTGTTACAAGAACTAAGCATACTGATGGTTTCAGGGCTGGTGGTGACAACAATGAGGTGGAAGAGGATGATGAGGATGATGAAGGAAAAGGAAACCTTCATTCTGTGGTGAGCTCTCTAGTTGTAAAAACGCGTTCGAAGCTGATTTCTGATCAGGGAGACCAGCAAACCGTTCCTAAGGGTGATTATGACGATGACGATGATGATGACGACGACGAGGAGGAGGACGGAGACGAAAGTGGTGCGTGTCGAGCGGGAAGACTACGAAGTCAGGTCTTGATTAAAAGCCCGTTGTCGGACAAGAAGGTACTTCAGAAGCTGACTAGTTGATTTCTGTTTTTGTCTGATAATGCTTTACCATCGATTATAAACTCATTGGCCCTTGAATTTTAACTTAATCAGAGATTAAAAACCAGCGTTTGTCTACATTTACATTCCTCACCCAAGTGAAAGAGTCATTGCTTGATTTTGTTCCCCGATACACTACACAGTTAGTGTGTCTATTATCAAAAACTAAAAATCGCCACTTCATAATGCAGTTAATGTTTCCTTGGTACTTATCTCAACTGATGTAACTGGCTGGCTTCAAAGTAGAGGGCGTAATAAAATAATATGAAGTACGCTCTCAAAAGGAGGTGGGGGGTTTTGCGCACACAGAGGTGAACTAGTACCTGAACCAATATGACTAAGAAATTGAAACTTCTTGGTTGCACTGTTCGATGAAAAACAATCAAAATAGGATTGTCACTTGGCACTATAATAGTTTCGCAATAATCCGATTGATCCTCAATTCCGAGTACGCATCGTGGTCGTTTGCGTGGTGCCTGGGCGCTGATGCGTCTCTTTCCTCCGAAGGCGTCAACGCCATTCGTACTAACCACCGGAGGTGAGGTACAATCTAATCTTGGTTGACTCATTTCCAGTGGTTGGTGCGATTGATGTTGAAGCCTTCGGAGCGAGGGCACGTGTCCGTGCGCATCAACTACACGAAGGCGAACTCGATACGTGCATGGAAATATGGATGAATCGGATCTTTGCGAAACTGTGATAGTGCCAGGGGGTAACCCGAGAACGAGAATCGCGGAGATTCAACATTTGAAGAAATATCTGACAAGCACAAAATGGGGCCCATTGTTCGAATGACGGCCAGTACTCTGCAGTGGTGCTGATCGGATAGAGGTACTTGTAAATTTGATGCTTCTGCTCCGGCCAATGCATCTTCAAAGAGGAATATTCGTATGCTGCTAGTACTACTGATGGTATAACTTGGCATGACTCATTGGTTTTCTGGCTAAACATTTCTAAATCTGCTATTGTGAGTATTGTGCTGTGGCTATAAGGAGACTAATTGGCCTGAAGATGGAAGTGGGATTCAACTTCCGAAACGTAGCCAGTAAACAAAGATGTGATAGAACCGCGTTTCCATTGGGACGAATACAAACTCAACCCGATCAAAGACAAAACAAAATTGGAAATTGTGATCAATCGGATCTTTGTGAAACTGTCCGTGCAAAGCTCTACTACCCGTGTACGCAAAACGCGGCATTGGAATATATGAAGCTGGCACTCCGACAAAACAATTTAAAAAGACTAAACATTTCTATAGCACGGTGTCAGTGAATTGAAAGTGATCATTGCACTATTGAATCAGTTTGCTTTACGGCCACATAGACATGAAATTCCTAGTAATGTGTAGGCTACAAAAGAAGCCCAAACCGTCCACTCCTGGTTGCTGGAGTAAATAGGTCAGGAAATTCTATCGCGTGGTCAAGTTATAAAAGATTTCTTCATTTATAAATTGAAAGGTAAAACAAGATAGAAATATGTAAACTTGGAGAGGAAGTGAAATAAGGGAAACCAACCAGTCAATGGCCTGCGTCACCTCCAGTTGACGGGGACGCCCGCAATCGATTGGTTGGTTTCCCTTATAACAGACTATTGTCCTTTTCACTTTGGTCTGGATTTGTGTAAAAAGGGTTCTTCGGTTATGTGCGGATAGTGTCTTATTATCATTGAAAATTTTCGTTCCGAAAATTTTCAATGATAATAATCGTCCAATCTCATCCGCGATGTTTTCTTAAACATTTCCAGTTGTTAGTTCATGCAGTTATTACAATATATTTACAACATATTTTCCAGGCAATTCTGTATTTGTATTGTAAATTGAGAAATGCTGTGTTTATTAAAGCATTATTTTATGATTGAAGTTTGTTTATGGACCACGATTAGAATACATACAAATTCCTTTTAGTTTAAGCTCAGCCGATCTTGAAAACTTTGAGAATTAAGTTTGTATTTATGGGGAAGTTAGACATCAACATTTCGGAAGCAAAACACACATGCACATACTTACTTTACTTTACTTTACTGCGGCTGACTCCTTTTGGAGGATAAGCCGGCTCCATGTGACATTTCATGGAGTTTCTTGGGAATTTGGTACATGCACATACACACGCACATTATCCCTCAAGCACTAAAAAATGGGTATGTTACTAGATCTAATCTTGCTCGTCATACAGCGGAGACTAGACACACTGACTTTAGACGCATGGCAATATTTGGTCGTAACAGGTTGACTAAATTAAAAGGGAATCTGTCGAAATTCAATTAAGAGATAATATGATGAATGAAGCAGCGGTAGAAAAATCTCATGTCCAAATTGGAATAGAGCATAGGTTAATGATAGGAAAAAACGATTTCACGATTCAGAATCTGAAGCTAGCTCCGGTAAATGATTAAGAAGATTGGATTAAGATTGGATTATTATCTTACAACTAGCCGAGGTACCCGGCGCTGCCCGGGACGAAATAAGAAAAAAGGCTTTAATGTCATCTTTAAACCTCAATAAATTCTTTACATAAGAAAGTATACGCAATTAGAGATTATAAAACAAACATAATTGTGATAAGCATAATTCCATCATTATATGTACGGACAAATTTCTGTTTTCATTTAAAAACTGTATATATATATATATATATATATATATGTATATATATTTCACTCCTTATCGTTATATGCCAGTGAAACATTAGTCACTTTTGACTTTTTTATGGATGGACATGATGATGATGATGACGATAATAATGATGATGATGACGATGATATTGTTGATGATGATGATGATATGGTTGATGATGATGATGATGAGATGATTGATGATGATGATGATGATGATGATATGGTTGATGATGATGTTGATGATGATGATGATGATGATGATGATGATGATGATGATGAAGAAGATGATGATGTGTTCACAATATAGGCTATCTGTGTTAAAATAATAAGTTGTCCTTCATGGAGTTGAACCTCAAAATTAAGTAGTGAATTTTTATTACTCTAAATTCTATGGTTACATCTGGTTAATAATTTTTGATAATAAGTAATTTGATATTAGCTAATTCTTATATGAAACAAATTTGAAGTTTGAATAGTAACTTTGAACAAATCGACTTTTTAACTTCAACATATGCACATTAACATTATTGACGTAAGAAAACATCAAGAGATTGATTCGTTGGATTTTATATTTTTATCAGAAAGGCCACATAAAAATGTTCCATTATATAAAGATTCTATCTAAAATAGCATCTATTAAATGCAATATAAAATATATATTGGAGTACCTTTAAATATACAACACAAGATAGAAATATGTAAACATAGAGAGAGTGTGAAATAAGGGAAACAACCAATCAATTGCGTGTGTCACCTCCAGTTCAAGCTCAATATCTAAACATGCTGCTTGTATAAATCCGGCTGCAATTTGTTTATTCATAAGGCTTCGTATGTGGCTAAGTAAGCCAAAGTTCCGATATTGCAGACTACCGATCGTACACTTTTTAATTAATTCAATTTTGTTACTTAAGTAGCATGATGATTAACCTTAAATTATATTTTGGCAGAATATTCATATTTATTCATATATGTATGTATTCATTATATATATATATATATATATATATATATATATATATATATATATATATGTATATATATATATATATATATATATATATATATACCATATACTATACATATATATATTGGGGTCCAAGTGTCAAAAAATCATCTTGCACAAAACCAATCTGATTCATATATAGATAGTGACCTTTCAAGGAACTGGTAGAATTGGTTTAGCAAAGTTGTATCGAATAGGTCAAGCAGGAAGAATCTGACACGTTTAAAAACAAACAAACAAGAAATTGTGTTAATCAATTCTTGGTGATGTAATTCATACAAATTTAACTTTTTAACTGTTCTTTTATGGTATATTGTTATAAGATGTTTGTGTTCTTCGTGAGTTGAACACTTATTTAAATGAATTTTTATTTTTCTCTGTGTATTACTTATTCTTTAGTTCATTGAATTATTATAATTTTCTTGTCTTACCATCACTTATTTTATTTGATACCTTAATTAAACTATTTTAGTAAATTTTGATAATTTAACTGGACATGATTTTTTGTTCGGTTCCCACCCTGGATTTAAATAATTTCCAATGTTAAGAATGAAACAGTTAGCCTGACGCGTACAAAGGTTAAATAAATGTCTTTTGACTGCATGACAAGGATAATGGAGAAATCGCACTTTATTTATTTGATTGTTTCTAAGACTTGCAATGTATTGTGAAATGCATAGTGATGCCGCATATAGGCATCCGAAATATATCTACCGAAGATATTGACTGGAAGAACTGTGTTAGTTACAACACAGATGATGTTAATACACACAATTCAACAATTTTAAATTAACTTATGTTCAAATTTCTATTGCATGTTGCTACTGACAGCTTTTGCAATGTACAGCTTCTTATTATTTCTTGATTTAAGAAACCAGAGTGTTATTTTGTAAATAATGTGTTATTACATTTGGTAGCTGTGTTCGCTTCAATAGTAATCTGCCAGTCCGGCCTACATAGCGAGATGAGCGGCTATTGTACGCGTATAAATGAACATTATTGAACTGTAGTATTGAAAGGTGCTTCTCGTTTACAATTACGTCTATTAGGCGTTTTGCTGTGATAATAAACGTCAGTTTTGTAATAGGCATGTGCAATCACTTTAATAGGTAAATTAACATCAATAAAATCAATGCCCATAGCTATAGAAATTTTAGACTTGACAGTATAAACTATATACCCCATTAGATCGATTTTATCTATTTTGGAAACTCTTCAAGTACTGGCCAGAATTTGCCGCGGACAGGACTCGAACCTGGGCACATCTGCAATCTGTTGCCCTAACCACTAATCTACTCTGTCACCCATTACGCACAATTTTCAGTTATATACTAACTAATGTTTCTTGGTCAGCCTTTCCTATATGTTGAGCCTATACGGCATTAATTTAGACCTAAAGTTCCAAATAACCACCCAAATCCGTCATTACTGAGCCGACATCACACTACATGGGGAAGTGGTAATGAAATGGAAATTTAGATAATTAAACGAGCATTGGTTGCGTGGGCGGTGATAACAATTATTATAATCAAGGTTGCGATCTTGATGTAAACACCTGACCCATTAATTACTTACATATGTCAGTATAAACTGCGAATTGAATAGTGTAAAAAAGGCAATTCATCCAGTAGACCAGTTGCATCCTTATTGGGAACTCACCGCGTACAGACCAGAATTTGTCGCGGACAGGGCTCTAACCTGGGCACGTCTGCTTCGGAATCTGGTGATCTAACCACTGAGCCACAATGCCGAAACACTACACTACACACAATTTTCAGTTATATACTAACTAATGTAACCTGGTTAGTCTATTTTTCCTTTAGGTGGGGCTCATGCGGCATCCATTTAGACCGAAAGTTTCAACTAACCGTCCCCAATCTGTCATAGAACCAACTCCACGCTACATGAGGAAGTATTATTGAAATAAAAATGTTTATAAATAAAAGAACATTGGTTGCGCGAACGGTGATAATATTTACTTTAAATCAAGGTTGCAATCTTGATATAATCACATGACTCATTACGTACATATGTTTGTCAGTACAGGGCTCGAACCTGAGCACGTCTGCTGAGAAATACGTTGCTCTAACCTCTGAGCCGTCGTAAAGTCCATCCCCTCAACGTGGTACGACGGTGTCAACCATGTCTCGATGGCCGATCGTACATGGGCTAACGGGGCTATGGCGGTGGTGTCACCAGGGCGTGGTGGATTTCCGACCGGAAATCGGATCTCCTATAAAATACCACATGAGCCCGACGACGGCACCATGACTCGGCGTGTGTTCCCCGCCACAAAAGGGTTCAACAGCCACGGGATTACATGGACTCCTGGACAGTACCCCGTACTTCCGAATGGCGAAGGAGCTCTCAACAGCCACTAGCAACCATGCAACTTACTGCTGCCTTGCATACTGCGCTTGGATGTGCAAAGGCTAGAGGTGCGTCCTCGATCAAAAAGCCGAGTCGTGAGGGGACACCACTTGTACCAAATTCCCAAGAAACTCCATGAAAATGGAGCCGGCTTATCCTCCAAAAGGAGTCAGCCGCAGTAAAGTGAAGTTAAAAAGTACTAACTTCTGAGCCTCTCTGCCGCATACTACACACAATTTTCAGTTATATATTAACTAATGTGAAGCATATATAACATCTCGTTAGACCTTGAGTTACAACTAGCTATCCAAATCTGTCATTATAGAACAGACACCATGCTACCTGGAGAAGTGGTACTGAATTGTAAATTTATATAATAAAACGAAAATGAGTTACGCGAGCGGTGATAAAAATGATTTTATTTATTTATTATGTCTAGGCAACTATCTTTTTGAGCCAGTAAGTTCATTTTGCTGAATTAATTAAAACAAAAGTTCAAACTATGTACATATACTACGAAGTTTAATTCGAAAATATAATTAAACAGATTAGAACGCCTATGAACGTGGGTGGTTTAAGCTAGAAGCACATAAAAATGTACACGATTAAGATTAATCAGACAGTCAGTTGGTTACGTATATGCGATACTATAATGATGATATATCCAAGGAATCAGTTCTATCTAGCTAAAATGCTGCACTTTTTTTCTCCTCGGCAGAAATTAATGATACATCGTAGTGTGAAACTAGATGGTCCGTACTCATAGATTGGTGCTCAGGCACAAATTTCTGGCCGACGAACGGCGGATAACAGCTAGTCAGCCCGAGAATGGTAGCATGAACCCTACCGGGTCTGATGGAGTACAGCCGTCAACCAGTTTCATGTGAATCGTCGAGTGTGGTGTTACTGTGCAGTAATACTTAATGTTAAATTGGTATTGACGAAATGAGAGTAAACGTGTCAGACGCAAAAAGCAGGTTTCTGGTACATGAGGAAACTTTAGGCACTGGCATCTGGGCAGATAGTGCTCATTAGCCTTGGTGGGAAGACTATATTAGAGATAGAAAGCTTAGTACAAAAAAAAACCCTACTATAAATGGGTGACCTAGCGTTATGTACAGCCTACGTAAAACCATGAACAACGCGGAATATAATGAATCCATATTAATTAGGCCGTCGCGAAGGGTAAAATATGTTCGCCTTATCTGTTTAGTCGTACACAGGTAATTTATCAACTATATAAGTTTAGTTCTTATTGGGATTTCATCAAGTGCTTTCCAAATTTATATATATATATATATATATATATATATATATATATATATATATATATATGTGTGTGTGTGTGTGTAATTTACTGCTTAATGGGGACGCCTCATTCGAAAGGTTTAATCGATGAATGAATAAATGTGCACATAAAATAACTGCTTAGTGCGCAATGTAGATAGGATTATACATTTCTTAAAGACGCGAACTTAACGGTATTGTCGATTAAACGAAGTTGGCGAAGAGCTAAATTTTACCTCAATGTCCGAGCATATTATTTATTAAAATGAAGCATCAAATGAGATGGACTTGCAGATGTTTTTATAGTCAAGATATGAAAAAATAGATGCGTACAGCGGAAGCTGTCAGTTGTAGCATCGGCAGTTAAATAGAGAAAAAAATGTAAATGAATTTTGTGTGTAGTCGTTCCGTATATAAATTATCAGCTACTTTAATCTAGCGAAAGTTCAATCGCATTTTGAAAACTGTCATGAGTACGCCTATTTTATAACAAAGTTATACCTTAATACTCAAATTATTTATAAATGTAGATCTTTTGATCTTTGTTAAGGAATGGCCGAGATGCATTCAATTAAGCAACTTTCAGACATTCTGAACTCTGGAAAAGTCATTTTTTGTTAACTTTCCGTAATCAAACAAACATACAGCATATGTTTCCTTGTTCTTTATTTAGTCTTTAAATGCAAGCACAGGAAGTATTGACAAGAGTGGTAACCGATCCACTGTTTACAGCTCAATGCCAATACCTCAGCTATTCCGTCATTCATCAAGCCTGAACTCTGCGCCAAATCGATTTTTTCAGCGCCAAATATCCTCATCCACTGGATTGGCCTTGCGCGGTCGTTCAATTCGATCAGATCGGCCCACTAGTAGTGGTGCTCTCGGATTGCGCATCGTCAAGGCAAAATGGCAACAGGGAAATTCCATATTTGCACGAGGGTCGAAATTAGGATTATTGCGTGTCAGAGACCGGAATCAATCCAATATCGAGGTGTCACATTCTGCCGACACTAGGCAATACACAGGGAAGTGCTACGCCTTTGACGGAGTACAATATCAGGATGCCTCTTCTCATGATAACAACAAAATTGAAAACAGACGAGTCGTCAGTGCAGCAGACGAAATCGAAGGCACAACTCGGAGTCAAGGATTCGTCAGACCTAGTTCACCTGCTTCAGGTCGCAATAACGCTCTTCTGCCATCACCGGCTCCGTTCTGGAATAAATCTGATCAATGTCATGATCAATTTAGACAAAGGCAACAGTATCGTGATTGCACGAATGCAACTTCTAGTGAACGTGTTAATACTAGACGGGATCATGATTATCAATCGTCTTTATTGGGTCTGAACGACATGTCTGACACTACTCATCATGTAGCACAATCATATCAGCGTGAGTGCAGTGACCAACGGAGGCCGTCAGACGACTGTCGCAGCTCTCGCAAGGATCATATAGACAGTAGTCGTGTAAATGTTGACATGAGTCAGTCGGATGCTGGACTTCGAGATAATAGACCAACTGGACGATTGCTTAGCACCTTATCGAACGACAGTCTGTTTGAACCACCCTCTTCTCGACAGCCCCCACCGCCTTATTCCCCGCCACGTACTTCAGACGACCGAGCCACGCAGTGGTATCGACCATCTGGTTCTCCATCGAAAGCAAACAGCCAACTGGCACGTGAAACATTTCCTGCATTGAATGAAAATCAGCTTTCTAGTGAATATGCCGCCTCCGGTCTTGTTGGCAAGTGCTCGTCTCTTAACAACGACGAGATGCTTCAGTCCGCTGTCACGGCGGCCACCACAGCGACTTTGATGCTTATGAGACAACAAAGTCAGCTGCAAACACAATCATCGATGGATAGATTACGGTATGGCCAGGTTGACGAGCAGCACTTCAGGTGAGCACACTAGAGGCACAGCATTTGTCACATTTTAAAAATATTATTATTATTATTATTATTATTATTAAATAGAATTAATACCCCTACCGTGCTCTAGTTGACTGCATCATTCTAAGAAAACTTTAAAAGAGAAATCGTTTATTAGACCACGCTTTCACTGTTGTTGGGAAATAAATTCGACAATGGCTATGACCCCTTCGCTGCGTACATAAGCAGATTAGAGGTCTGTCGCCTTATTGCTTCTAAAGATCGAGTGCCTAAGGTGCTAAATTCACCGTGAACGCCACTGGAGCATGTGTGTGGCTAAATGCACCTCGGGATGGGATCAGATGTCGAATATCATGGATAGAAGTATTCAGGATATTTTCAATTAGGTCTAACAACAAATTCTCAATTATTGTTATTTTAGCATGTGCTCATAATTTGTGTTTTCTTGTGTGTTGTATTCGTTGTCTTGGCGAGTGCATTGAAAGCTGGTTGAAAGTGAGCGTTGATGTCTTCAAATAAGAAGGAGACTTGCCATTACGCGCACTGTGAGGTTCTATCTGCTATTTTTTGTCTTTGAATCCAATAGCGATGCATTGTTTATTCAATCACATGCCAACAGGCATGTGCGGAACAGTTGGCTCGGAGGGTATACTTCCGTTCATTTATGCCATTTAGGAAAGGTCGGGTACTTACTGTAATCAAGGTTGTGAACTTATAGACACCTGATCCATTTATCAGTATAAACTAAGAATTGTATAGTGTAGAAGAGGCAATTCATCCAGTAGACTGGTTTCGTTCTTATTGGGAACTCATCACGTACTGGCCGCGGACAGGGCTCGAACCTGGGCACGTCTGCTTCGGAGTTACATTAGTTGGTATATAACTGAAAACTGTGTGTAGTGTGTGCGGCAAGGTGGCTCATTGGTAAGAGCCCCAGATTCTGATGCACACGTGCCCAGGTTCGAAGCCCGTCCGCGGCAAATTCTGGCCAGAACGTGATAATTTCCTAAATAAGGACGAAACCGGTTTACTGAATGAATTGCCATTTCTACACTTTAAAATTCTTCGTTCATACTAAAAATTGTAAGTAGGTCAGGTGTTTATATCAAGTTTGCAACCTTGATTATATGAAATGTTGTCACCGCCCGTGCAACCAATATTCGTTTAAATCAAGTACTTAACGTAGTCACTTAGATTTGCCTGACAATCTGATTTAATCAATTTTTTGCATTATTACCTTACGTGTAATGTGGTTGCAGTATGCTGGAAAACTTGGCGCAGTCTCTTGCCGCTTTCTCATCTTCTAGTGGTAGTAATCTATCCAACTATTTGAGCAATCCGAGTACTGGCCAACGCGAAGTGACGTCTATGAAATCACTTCACTTAGAGCAACCGTGTCTAGGTTCGACGCAATCGAGTTTGCAAGCTAGACGAGTCAAGGTGCCGTCAAGTCAGGATAGGCTACGTGATCGTTTGGGGCCGGTTGTGAAAACCGCATCTGATTACAACACATTTGGTAGAATTAGTGTGCATAACAGGTCTGCCTTCGCTAGTGACTCGGATCAATCAACAACGCGTTGCATTCCTCCTGAAGAGGGTGGCAATAACATACACATGGAAGAAGTAGAAACTGTTCAACAGCACGGTGGATTTGGACTAGCAGGCGAACGAATGTTTGATCGATCATTATCGTCTTCAGATGATAGGTGGGTGTGTGCGCGCGTTTGTATGCGCTTGTGTGCGTTTGACGTTAAGCATTCTCAAATTTAAATGTGCCTTGTTTCACACATTTTAGTGCGTAATTTCTTGATTAACATTTGCAACCTACCTTATCAGTTAACTTCATGTATGGATTTACTGGAGTAACAGGTGTTCATAAATTGTTGTAATTCTCAATTTCGGTGAACTATAGCATAAATTGATATCCATCAGGTTGGTACCATGTACCGACTCGGAAACCATAGTGTTAGTACCATGTACCTTTTCGGTACAATAATGTTGGTATCGGTTACTAACACAATAGCCATAGTGTTAGTATCCTTTACAGACTCGGTATATATATTATATAGTGTGAGTTAGCGTTGAAGTCGCATTGTCGTTGACTTTATATAATGTTAGCTTCACTATTGCATGTTTACACATTCGTCTAGGAGATTGTA